>JACXGM010008836.1:0-28375 GCA_016801145.1 Umbra pygmaea | reverse complement strand
TGACTGTTTGTTGTTCATGTGCATGTGTGTTAACTATTGATCTGAAGAGGGCCTTTTGAAGTCAGAGTGTTAAGTTTTGATTGCAGAATGGCAGTTTTGACATGGCAGTTCAATGTTAATCTTCAAGTGTTGTGTAAAGCATTCTTGTGTGTTGAGTTTTGACTCAATGAGCCAAATTATGCATTTTGTGTGTTAGCAAGTGGAAAAAACTGTAATAGCTGTCAGTTATCAAGCGGATTACAACATTTGAACTATATGACGAAGCGCATGCTGGCCAAATTCGGTAGAGAAACACACTGCATATAGATAGAGTGCAAATTAACTTCTATGTTTGCTGCCTTTTGTATTAGGACAAACTCAATGACAGTTGTTAATATTACTGGAATATATTTGGATTATAGAAAAAATATGTCACGATGTGTAGTAGTCAGGTGAATAGAGAGACAGGTGCGAAGGCATGCGAGATTCAAGTAGGCTTTATTCCAGTACTTCAGTTTCAAAACAAAACTGCCACGAGGGGCTAAACGGAGAAACTATATGTGTACCGAATACCTGACGACGTGGACAAACCAAAAGCACATGCAACAGCAACATTGACCGACAAGGGAAGGCACAAAACACACAAGCTATATACAGAACTAATGAGGGCTAACACAGGACACCTGGGAACAATAAAACGATGACATCACCTACACAGACACTTAATTGGAATCACAGAAAAACACGTATTGCAATGAATGGGCACAGGAGGGAGACAAAACATCACACATGGGGAAGCAACAAAGGGAACATTTGAAACAGAACCTGGAAACATAACCACCGTGCATAACACTGAACTCTAACCAAAAAGGAAGTCCAATAACACAGCCCATCAGGGCTGGACGTGACAAAATATATATAGATTGCTTGAAAATATGCAAATTCCGCAAGATTCCGTGTTATAAGTAAATTCCGTTTTTATTGATAGATTCCGTGATTCCGTCCGTGTTTTCTGCAACGCGGAAACCATAGGGCCCTATCTATGGCTGCTCCTCCACCAGTGCCTGCTGCCCTGCCACCGGTACCTGCTCCTCCTCCCTGTTTATTTTTTGTGGCTGTAGAATACTTATGTACCTTTTCTATTATTATTATTTTTTATTTTTAATGAGTTGGCTAAGATTTCAAACACACTTCTTTCACATTGTCATCACGGGGTATTGTTTGTAGAATTTCAAGGGAAATTATTAATTGAATCCACTTCGGAATAAGGGTGTAACATAACAAAATGTGGAAAAAGTGAAGCACTGTGAATACTTTCCGGATGCATTGTACAATGTTGTACAATGTTGTACAACTTTGAGCAAAGTTTCATGTTGTGTCGAGCCTTCTTAATGTTTTAAAAATAGCGATTTTGATGCCGTCATAGTAGTGCCCCTATCCCACCCGTTCTAAAGGCGATTTGACCGAAACCAAAAATAAGGAAAATCTTAAAAGTGGCATTTCCGTCCAAATTATGCTTTTAAATGAAAGTTTGACTCGAGTACATAAAAAAAAGACATTAGGTTGCATTTTGGCGATAGTTACGATTTAAGGTCAGAAGTGGCAGGCCAAGTAAAATATCAGAGATGCAAAGGTGAAGGATGGTGAGAATGGTAAAAAAAACACAGACTACCTCCAAAGACCTACAACATCATCTTGCAGCAGATGGTGTCACTGTGTATCGTTCAACAATTCAACACATTTTGCACAAGGAGAAGCTGTACAGTAGAGTGATGCGGGAGAAGCCTTATCTGCACACACACCACAAACAGAGTTGCTTGAGGTATGCACATGCACATTTGGACAAGCCAGCTTGATTTTGGAAGAAGGTGCTGTGGACTGATGAAACAAAGATGGAGTTAATTGGTTATAACATGGGGCGTTATACAGTGCCTTGCGAAAGTATTCGGCCCCCTTGAACTTTTCGACCTTTTGCCACATTTCAGGCTTCAAACATAAAGATATGAAACTGTAATTGTTTGTGAAGAATCAACAACAAGTGGGACACAATCATGAAGTGGAACACAATTTATTGGATATTTCTAACTTTTTTAACAAATAAAAATCTGAAAAATTGGGCGTGCAATAATAATATAATACTTTGTAGCGCCACCGTTTGGAGGTTCCATCGTGCTTTGGGGCTGTGTGGCCAGTGCTGGTACTGGGAATCTTGTTAAAGTTGAGGGTCGCATGGATTCCATATTGATATTGAGTATCAGCAGATACTTGAGAATAATGTAGAAGAATCAGTCACAAAGTTGAAGTTACACCTGGGCTGGATATTTCAACAGGACAACAACACAAAACACTGCTCAAAATCTACTCTGGCATTTATGCAGGGGAACAAGTACAATGTTCTGGAATGGCAATCCCAGTCCCCAGACCTGAATATCATTGAAAATCTGATTTGAAGCGGACTGTCCATGCTCGGCAACAATCAAACCTAACTGAGCTGGAGATGTTTGGCAAGGAGGAATTGTCCAAAATACCTTCATCCAGAATCTAGACATTCATTACAGGCTATAGGACGCGTCTAGAGGCTGTTATTTCTGCTAAAAGAGGCTCAACTAAATATTAAAGTGATATTTCTGTTGGGGTGCCCAAATTTATGCACCTTTCTAATTTTGTTTTGATGCATATTGCACAATTTCTGTTCATCCAATAAACCTAATTTCACTATTGAAATATAACTGTGTCCTTCAGTTATATGATACATCAAAATGAAATTGCTGATCGAAACACCCAATTATTTATAAATGAAAATCATGGAAATTGTCAGGGTTGCCTAAATCTTTGCATATGACTGTATATTCATGATATCAATGGCCTGTGTGAATGATGTGCTTGTGAAACAGGGCAAATGAAAGTATACGATTGTGTTGTGTCCATGAAGATGTAAAAGAGACCTAAGCATAAAAGGACACAACATATTTATAAAAAAAATACAATCTGCTCCAATGAGTTGGGGTTTAGGCAGTTTCTCTTTTTGCACATCATTTCACCAGCCTTTGAGTACACCCTCTAGCATGGCACAGAGGATGCTGTCAAACTACAATCTCACACTGCCCCCTCATACCACTTACTATCTCCAAAACCTACTCGCATGCGTCTTACACCTACTGACAGCCCTCGAAGTGACGTGATTTCAATTTGCTTTTATGCCTTGAGTATGGCCGTGAAGTGCCAGTTTTAGGACTAAAGCTTTTCAACATCAAGCAAATGGTTTGTGACGTCCGAAACCTCGAACGTAATCAATCACATGATCTTTCTTATTTGATTCAAGCACCTGCATGTGTCGAATCAGCCTCCTTTGAAAATTGTGTCGGAGCACCGATATCAATGGTCTCATCACTACTTTTGTGTATATTCAATAAGTAATATGAGATTCTGGTTTCTGGAGATTGTTGTTTTGTTTGCTTAGTTTAACTTACAAGTATATATATTAGTTTGGAATAAACATCAATCTCATGGAAAAACGCACCTGCCTCTTAGCTACCTTAATACACCAATGTGAAATCCTCTGCCAGAAGGCTGGACTTGTCCATAGTTGGCCTTTCCAATGTTGAGGAATGTAATTTTATATGAGCATCTTAAATACAGTTTAAACAGTTTAGAACGGTGTAACTAGATGAGAGTGAAATGCACCAAAGATTTTGAGGCCTGTTGGGTTATCTGAGTAGAGACAGGAACTTTCCCTTTCTAGGAGGGTGTTGTATCTGTTAGTAAGGCCTAAAAGGGCAGGCACCACTCTTCCGGTTTAGAGGCGGGATACAGTGAACAAATTACTGTGACAGAGTAGATAGCTCATAACTCTTTAATCTATTATATTTTGGACTTTGGTGTAAGCTCAAGTGTAATGTATATGAATATATATTAGTCTTACATCATTCAGACTAGCAGATCACAGTAACATAGGTTGTGTTCCTTTCCTTAAGGAGGTGAACAAATGTATAGAGGAACCTGTTGACTCCAAGTCACTCAGGGTCACAAGACTGGTAAGATTCTAGAAGACAACATAATGTTTTAAGGAGACCTGCGGATCTGCTCATGTGAGTCAGTCACCGGTCTGAAGAGATAAGGGTCTTCTGTAAGGAACTAGAAGGTCTTCAGGCTTATAAATACTGAGTTAAGTTATTGCTCTGGGCACTCGGTATGCACTCTGTATGCACTATGAATGGAAATGTTACTGATGTTGAGAACCCTGTCCCTAGCCATTTAAAGGATCAATAAAGACTTAGAACCTTTCTACTGCTACCTGACTTAAAGAATCTGCTTTTTGACCAAGAACGTTTCCAGCAAAATATCCATATTCTTCACCAACAGGAAAATGTACAAGATAACATACCTCAAGATCCACACAGAAATGGTTATGTGACACAAAAGCAAACCCAAGAATGTGAAGGATCTTGAAAGGATCTGCATAGAGGAATGGTCCAAAATCCCTCGAAATGTTCCTTAAAGGACAATTCCGGCGGTTATCATGCTAATCGAATGAGCCCAGCTTTAGTGTGAACTGATAATTACCTTAAAATGCTAGTTGTGAGGGCATGAATTAAGTAAAAAAATCACTATTTTATACCACTAACAAGGCTCAAAATAGCACCACACTACCACGGTAGCATAATGAGGGTCCCTAAATGCATTGAGAACTTTGTAAGTGAACAGACAGTTTATTAAAAAGATAGTTTAAAAGACAGTACCATTCGCGTGTCCAGGCAGGCGCCATCTTGCGAAAATAGACTCGACCAGTTGAACCACGAACGCCGTGGTACGTGAGCTGAACTGTGACTTGGAATGTCCAATCTCTTACAGCTGGCGATGTGAACTAAAATCAAACACAATTTGCTTACAGTTCAGCTCACGTAGCACTGCAGTTGTGGAGTCTGTTTTCCCAACATGGCGCCTGCCTGTTTACGCGAACGGTACTGTCTTTTAAACTATCTTTTTAATAAACTGTCTGTACACTCACAAAGTTCTCAATGCTTTGGTCTGCATGTAGGGACCCTAATGCGCCGGAATTGTCCTTTAACCTTGTCAAACATAACAGGAAGAGTCTAAATGCTGTTATTCTTGCCAGAGGTAAGGAATGAATAACAAGTGACAATAACAAGTGACAATAATTATGGAACCTTGATTTTGGTGAAATTTTCGATGCGTAAAATAATTGTATGATTTTGGTTGGCTCCATTGCAACATTAATAAAGTACAGTGTTTCTCACATGTTGGTATTTTGAGTTTATCTCTATAATTACACTGTTTATATTTGTGCATTCGGGGGTGCCAGTCATTTTAGAGGCCACCATAACTGTCATGAAGTTAAGGTATTGCTTTTGTGTGTAAAAAAACACTACATATTGCAGGGAAATATCAAGATTTTTTTATAGCTTTATAAGCGCATTTATGAAAGAAGTAGCCTTCTCAACACCAAAATTCTACACCCATATTAAACTGAAATACCTCTCTCAGCAAACAGTTGTTTGAATCAGACTAATAAGTTGCTTGCGATTTTTGTTCTACCAATCATTTTATTTATATTTTCTGTACATTCTCTCTATATAGTACATTGTATATTAGCGCAAATTATCTCTCTATCGTGCTGTCAATCACAAAAGCTTACAATGTGGAAACCATTCTCTGATCGGTTGTGAAAACACAACCTGCACTGTAATTGACCACTCTGTGTTGTTGCAGAGCAGTGCAATGGGGGACACAGGTGGCTCAGTGGTAAGGGAGTCAAACTTGTAGTTGGGAGGTTGCAAGTTCAATTTCTGACTATGCCAACTGTCGTTGTGTGTCCTTGGGCATGGTACTTTACCCTAAGTTGCTCCGGGGGAATGTCCCTGTACTTACTGTAAGTTGCTCTGGATAAGAGTGTCAGCTAAATTACTAAAACGTTAGATGTAATGAATCTTGATGTGGTCAGTAGGAAATAGGCATAAAGGTAACTGACCCTTGTAGCAGAGAATCTCTCTTGGTTCCAGTTTTTGGGGATTTAACATGTGAGCCAATGTAAACAACTCTTTTTGATCTCCAATGTTTACTCATTACATTACATACAGTATAAGGTTGGGAATGTAAAAAAAAAGGCACTACTGCGTTAGCCAAATTAAAATAGTTGAAGTTGTTATGTAAAAAGATTATTATTCATAGAACACAAAACATTATGCAAATGGTTTCCATGATTTATACATTCATACTCATAACAAATGTAAAATACCCTATTTGTTTTCACAGTTCTCTGAGTTTGTTATTCTTCTGTGAGACTAAGTAATTTCTCTGTAGTGTGGTGGTGAGAGAAACCATGCATTGTTATAAGCAAATTAAAGGTGATGATTAAGCCTAAAGATGAATGTTGATACTTCATTTTCTCTTGGTGTTTTTTTAAATCAAATAATTTCTGCTGATAGTTCTCAGCATTAATTCACCAGACAGGGTCTGTATGATCTCATTCCTTGCACATACACAGATGAACCTAAGGGGGACTTGAGCCCCTGCCCTTTTCTCCTCACTCAACAAGTGGCCTCTTGGCTGGTGTGAAATTAAAAAAATATATATTTAAAACATCAGATTGTATTTTATGGGGGTCCGTGTGGCATAGGAGTATAAGTCACTGCCTTGAAGTACAAGCTATGTCTTTATAATCAGTGGGTCAAGCCTGACTATGGCTTAAGGGTGAATCCCATTTTTCTGTCTTACCCCTTCCCATACCCTTTGTCTTACCTCTAGCCCTTGTCCCTCAAAAATGAGTGGTCAGGGCTAGGGATGAAAACATACCCCTATGAAATGAGACACCACCTGTTTACGGTTAGTTATCATATATCGTCGCTAGCTGGCTGCTATGTCACCAGAGGCGACAAGTGTTGATCACAAACATCCAAGACATCAAACAAAATTCGCTGCTAATGGAGTTTAGTTAAAACTGTAGACATGCATGGAGTCCATTCAAGGCTAGTCAAAGAAATTCGGGACTATTGTGCAAATTATCAATGTAATGTTAGCGTAGCAAACGAGTGATTTTTTAAAAACATTTCAATTAAGAACATGGTTGCAAATATTTATATGGACAGGTCTGTTTAGAGCACAAAACAAGACTGTCGTAATTTTTAAATCAATTATTTAACATTTATTGGACTCTTTGGATGATCTGGCCGCCATTGTTGCCGGTTGCGCAGTGTATTTTGGGTACTCGTTAGTTTCAAGTAAGCTTAAGAAAATGCTTGGTTTTAAGGGGTATCTACCCATTCCCCTTAGCCCTACCCCTCTATCAAAATGAGAATTGGGATAGCCCTTACTCTCACATGAAAGCGCAAAACTAAGGGGAAGGGGAAAGATGAAAGAGGAAAGGGGAAGGGGTAAGACAGAGAATTGGGATTCGCCCTTTTTGCCCATACATCCAGCATGAAGCAGGTAAAATTGGCATTGCGCTGCCTGGGATTTGGAATAGATCAAGTCAAATTATCTACCTTGCCACGTTGCTCTCCAGTGACTTGTTTTGTGCAGATCAGGTACTGTGAATTCAACCGCAGAGGTATAGTTGGTGAGCGTAATCATGCTGTGCATGAGCTGACTAAAGGCTTCTGTGTAGTTGTGAAAATAATTGTCTTGCTCAGGTACATGTGGTTGGAGTAACCATGTGAGCGACTTTCACCATCCTGCATTTGTCGAGGGGAGGAGATTTTCGGAGCTGTTGATGTGACACGGTTAGTGGGAAAAATTGGACAAAACCAATTGGGAGGGGAGAAAATGTGGAATAATAATAGAATAGATAGTATTTTCTAATATATATATAAATATCCCTGAATATTGTTTTATTACATATAAAATACAGAATGTGGGTGGCTGTCACAGCGCAAAGCAGCACACCTCATGTTGGAGGACAAGCTCACTGACACTTATCTGGTAGTGTAACGTCCAGCCCTATGTGGGCTGTTAGGACAAACTGTGATAAATGGACTCCTTTAAGCATTTGGGTTATTTCCTGTGTCCATTGTTTTGTTTAGGTTCCTTGTGTTCTTTCAGTGCTGTGCATGGTGTTTTTTTTCTGCCTTTGTAGTCTGTGTATGTCCCTAGTTTCTGTGCTTGTCCTATGTGTCACTTTGTGGTGGTTTCTCCTCTGTGTGTTTTGTTTTGGTTTTGTTTTCCCGCTCTTTGTGTCACATGATCCCATCACATGTTGTGTTAGCCTATCAGTTCTGTTGTTAGTCCACACCTGCACACCCTCCCCTCATTAGTGAAGTATTTAGTTCTGTGTGTTTGTTTGTTCAGTGTGGTTCATTGTTTCTTGTCCAGGTACATGGTTGTTCTTGTTCTTTGTAGTAGATGTCTTTAGTTTGTTCATATGTTTAGTGTAGTGTAGTGTAGTGTTGGTCTTATGTTATTCTTGTTCTTGATGTCATGTTTTATATGGTTTATACATAGGTTTGTTTAGTTTCTCATGTTTGTTCTTGTGATTGTTTCTTGTCCAGTTTATCTTAGAGTTCAAATAAAGTTTATGTTTTCTGAAGACGCGCCTGACTCCGCTACGAGATGAATCGTGACAGGTAGTTTTGCATGACGGTTACATCTAGTTCCCCACAACATTTTTGTAGCTTTATAGTTTGAATAGATATCAGTTGAATGAGAATTTTGCACAGTTTGCTTTGCACTGTTATAACTATGAATTTTAAACGCATTGTTTTACCAACAGCATACAAATAGGGTATTAATAAATAATATAAATTAATAATGATGTTTGTCTACATACTAGACTACTGGTAAGCAGGCTGGTCTACCTTAATCTAAGAATTAGGGTTTCAAATATGAACTTTCAAATGTAAAAAGCGTCCATTGATATAATGTGACCGATTGGTCTAAAGAACCATGATTAGATTGGTCTAAGGCCCTGTTATGAACTTAGTGTTTGATTATAATTGGCAGTGTGGCAATATTGGGAAGTGGGAATAATGGAAACTTGGAAAGGGTGTGTGTGGGGTGGGTGCAGGCCTGGCTGCTGGCACAGGCGGACAAGGCAGTGGCCTTTTGCACCAATGACTCGTAGGGGTGCAAATTTGTGCGCAACCAAAAATGTTAATGTTCTACCATACAAAATGTATAATTCAAAGCTACGCTGGGCATGTGGTTCATTGCTGCCATCCCAAAATAAATATATTAAGCTAACCCTCACTTTCTTTCTTGCAGGGCAAATGTTTTCTTTTACAGCACCTAGAGGGTGATGGGTCAACTGACCTCTAACTGAAATAAATATGTAAACCATGCCCTCTGGCCAGTGGAGGCTGTGGGTCCTCCTTCCATCCATAGACTTACACAGTAATTAAAATGCCTAGAGGAGATATGTTAAAATATAAATTTACATGTTTTTCATCCAATCAAAAGGATCAGAGGATGAACAAAGCTGTATGCAAATGTAAGGAAACGGTAGTGAATTTGAGTTGGTAATTTCAGTTGTTCATGCAAACGACACTTTACATAATTTGCAAAAAAAGAACAAAGAAAAAACTAAAAAAGAAACAACAGCACAAAGGGAAGGAAGCAGTGGCTATGGGAAGGCGTATATAACACAGAAAAGGCTTGAAGCGGTGGAGGAAGATGTTAACAGAGTCACGGATGGATTGAGGCAGGGAGTTCCAGAGCCTGGGAGCAACCCTGGAGAAATCCCTGTCACCAAAGCTTGGACCTTGGAATGATGAGGTGGCCTGCCGAACCAGAGCGGAGTGAGCATGTGGGTTGATGGGGGAGAAGAAGGTTTGTTATATAATACAACTTTTTGTTATAATAATATAAAAAGTTTCTGTTAGGCTGTCTCGTGCTGTGCACTTCATCCTGCACAAGCAGTGATGTAATGCAGAATGCAGATGAGCCTCAAAACATTATAGTTAATGGGAGCCGGCAGCTTTACAGTACCAGCAGGTTCTGATTCTGAGGTTGCCAATGCAAGAGAGCCAGGAAAAAGTGGGAGTGATGGCATCAAATAGAAGCACTAAACCATCAGGTGGAAAGAAGAGGAGAGAAAAAAACAAGGGCTGTGTCTCAATATATGCATACTATGCATACTTGTATGACAGACTATGTCCAAAACCATAGTATGCAAATACAGTATGTCAGAAGCCCCCGGATGGTCTACTACATCCGGGGGATTTTTGAAGTATGCAACCCTGCATGCTATTTGGGCTGATATAGCCCACAATCCTTTGCAACACAGAAGAGGAGGGGTTTCCCGTCCTAAGGACGAAGGCGGTCCTTCTTTGGCAGTGATTAAATGTAAGTATTCAAATGTTAGATAATAATAAACGTGTCATTACATGAGTTTTCTTTTGTTATTGTACCAATATTATTAAAGTTTAAATGAAATACAAACAGTTTGTGCCAAATGTTTAATGTTCAAACTTCACAGGCTTTATCGCTTGAGGAAGTGGTCTAATTTTAGATGCAACGTTATCACGTGTTAGTGTGTCCCAATGCGAGCATACTCATTTACTAAATACTCAATTGTATGTACTTTACCACCACCTGCACAGTACATACTTTTAGTATGTAGTATGCATATTGAGATGCAGCCAAGGTATTGAAGGCACAAGGTAGTATTGAGACATTAGTCATGATTAACTTCACCTCACCTGTTAATTTAAATAAAAGTTGTGGTTACAGTAGCTGATGTAGTTTACCTCAATGCATGCAATAGGAAAGATAGTTGCAATGTCACAGTAATGGTAGTTTACTAAATAACTTACTATCTAGCTAGCTAGCCTGACAGTGTGCCTTTTGCATGGAAAAGTATGAGCAGTTTTGCTCAATACTGTTCATGATGAAAAGGAAGATCTAATTAGCCTAGCACTTGATCAGGGATTATATGTTTATCTGTCTCATAAATATGTGCAGCACTAAAATGATGTCCAGCATGCTTTGAAATTAATTTACTCTTTTTAACAGTGATTTCTCCCTGCTCAAACTCTGCCCCCTTGAACCACTAATCCACCCTCCTTACCTCACCCATGGCATCCTGAACTGAACCCCTGGTCACCCACCCTCCTTACTAGTGATTGGAATTTCGATTCTTTTTACTGAATCGTATCTTTGAATCTCGTTCATTAAAATGAACAAATCATTTTGATTCGTATCGTTCATTTGCGCATCCGCAGATCAAAATGAACGAAAATAACCAGTATACTGATCCTTACCGTATGTACTGGATCATAGAAATAAGCCTTCGCAAAAAAGAAGGAAATAACGAAATTAATTAACCATATAATGAATCATAGAAGTAATGCACCTGCGCAAATCCAAAAACATTTAAGGTAATGAACTAATCTCATACGACGTCTGGTAGAATGTTTTACATTTGAGGCAATAAAATAAGTGTAGCTGTCAAGTGTGTTGTTAACTTCCATCCCGCAGCCTGAACTTTATATTATTCAAACATTTGTTCATTTGAGGCAGTGCGAATAGGCAAAATGTAACAGCCTACCGTAAAATCAATTAATTATAACAAAGACGTTTAGTGGCCAATGAGTAAAACGGATACATACGTGTGTGTAGTAAACCCATTATTTTAAATATCCAGCGTCATATGACTTAGTAAGAATAACAATTAACATAAAGCTTAAAATATTTATTTTGTACATAATCCTGTAATAGGATCAACAGATCCATATGTAAACTATGATAAAGGTGCATTTGTCAAATTAGTAATTTGTTCGGACTAGTTAAGTCAATCTACAGTGATGAGCAAACATGTGCAAACTTAATAACTACATCGTATTGAATAATAGAGTAATGTGCCTGCCCCAAAATGAACGATATGAACGATCCAGGTACTTGTACCGAGCAGTATACTGGATCATAGAAGTAGTGCGCCTGTGCGAAAAAGAAAGAAATGAACGACTCATGTACCAGTACCGGGCAATGTACTAGTACGACATACTAGTACCGAGCAGTATACTGAATCATAGAAGTAATGCGCCTGCGCCAAAAAGAACGATATGAACGATTCAGATACTAGTACCGAGCAGTATACTGGATCATAGAAGTAATGCGCTTGCGCGAAAATGAACGATTTGAACGATTCAGATACTAGTAACGAGCAGTATAATGTGTCACAGAAGTAATGTGCCTGCGCGAAAATGAATGAAATGAATGATCCAGTATGAATCGTACGTACCGGTCTTTTAAAAGATTCGTTCAAAATGAACGAATCGTTCATGAGTCGCCCATCACTACTCCTTACCTCACCCATGGCATCCTGAACTGAACCCCTGGTCACACACCCTACTTACCTCACCTGAACTGAACCCCTGGGGCCTCATTTATAAACGTGGCATATGCACAAAAGAAGACGTACGCAGCTCTAATAATTGGGATTTATAAAAAGCAAACTTGACGGGAAAATGTGCTGTCCTTCACGGCAACTCTGACCCAGGCGTACGCACAAAAACGGGTGAAATGAGAAATGGCGACACCGTCGGCAGATGGATGAAACACGTAGGCTTCTGTAGATCTGTCTGAAACTGCAGAGCGTTGTGTAAACTATGAGAAGCCGCCCAGGCCAAAATTCAATACTTCCCTTGCACATACATATATACTGCTACTAAGCACTTGCACATACATATATACTTCACTTGCACATACATATATACTGGTACTAAACATTTACACATACATATATATTTCACATGCACATACATATATACCGGTACTTCACTTGCACGTACAGATATACTTCACTTGCACATACATGCATTCTTTCCTCGCATATACATATATACTTCTCTCGCATATACATACATACTTCACTTGTACATGCATGCATTCTTCCCTCGCATACATATATACTTCTCTCGCATATACATACATACTTCACTCGCATATACATACATACTTCACTTGCACATACATATACTTGACTTATACGTAAATGCCAAAAGTCAGAAGTAGTGGGGTATAACAATGTATGTTATTTGGTCAATTTGTTGAGTTAGATTTACGTTGACTACTTCGGCTAACTTAAATAACAAAACATCCCATGATGAAGGCACGGTATTGCACCGCGGTAAAGATGGTTCTATATTCCCACATTCGAATGCTCCAGTGTTATGACACAATGTCTTTGGCCGTGCCGACATCCGCGTGCCAAAAGTCGGACATTAACTACTGTAGCTATCGGTGGACGGAGTAGTTAAGGACCAGAGTAAAAAAAATGTGGGAATAAAACCATCTTTTCCACGGTGCAATACCTTCCTGATCGGAGGTTTTGTTATTTAAGTTAGCCTTGTAGTCAAAGTAAATAAGTTTCTAACTCAACAAATTCACTAGGCTATTGTTTCCAGACGGGACGCAAACCCAACTTTTTAGGCGAACCCAGCCTTCCAACTCGGCCGCCAACCAAATAACACTTATACCTCACTGCTTCCGACTTTTGAAATTTATGTACAAGTCAAGTATATGTATGTGTAAGTGAAGTATACAGTATATGTATGCGCAAGTGAAGTATGTATGTATATGCGAGTGAAGTATATATGTATATGCGAGGGAAGTATATATGTATATGTGAGTGAAGTATGTATGTATATGCGAGTGGAGTATGTATGTATATGCGAGGGAAGTATGTATGTATATGCGAGGGAAGTATATATGTATATGCGAGTGGAGTATATATGTATGTGCAAGTGAAGTATATATGCATATGCGAGTGAAGGATATATGTATGTGCAAGTGCTTTGTACAAGTATATATGTATATGCAAGTGAAGTATATATGTTTGTGCATGTGCTTTGTACAAGTATATATGTATATGCAAGTGAAGTATATATGTTTGTGCATGTGCTTTGTACAAGTATATATGTATGTGCAAGTGAAGTATATATGTATGTGCAAGTGTATAGTACCAGTATATATGTATGTGCAAGTGTAGTATTCAATTTTGGCCTAGGTGGCTTCTCATAGTAAACAAAATCGAAATACTGCCTCTCATTAATAATATGAAGATGTCACAAAAGCCATGCTTACAATTATCAGCCTGCAGTGAAAAAATAACAAAATAAAACAAGATTGTAACGTAAATGCAAATGAAGCACATATTGCACATATTTGCAAAAAGAACACTCAAATGGTCAGTAAATCCATCATAAATACGGTAAACAGAACAAAATCATGTTTAAATAAATAGATGATAATAGATAGTCTTTATTGTCCATTGGGGAATATTGTTTTCATAGTATAAATGTCGTAGTCAGATACAGAAACATAGTGTTCATTTATATGCATTTAGTTTGTTTTATTTTTAAATGTTTTCCATCGTGACGCATGTCTTAACCATTTTGAAAGGTGCAATAAATTCCATTTGTGCAGAACTATTTTCCATTTACAATTAGATTAATACTGACATCTGTAGATTTTCAGATACAATCAAATGGATGGTTATAAAAAGCCATGCCATCACAATGCGTAATGATGCACAATAGCTGATCTTGCACTGTTAAAAGATAATAATAGTAATAATAATAGTCCAATAATGCATATTATTTATTGGCGCCTTTCATAACACTAATAACAGGATTTCTGGCAACTGGCACTTTCCAGATGGAATTGACTGACAGGTCAGGGATATCTCAGCCAACCCTTAGCCGGGTTATGCCAGGCGTATTAGTCGGTATAATAGGCTTGTCACATGATTACATTAAGTTTCTGTACATGACGGGTGAACAGGCAAACAAAAAAGCACATTTTGCTGCTATGTCTGGTTTGACATGACTGCACTCATGTTGCCATAAGGGCAACGAATGAGAATGGACATGCTTTAATTAATCAAAAGCATTTTCATTCCACCAATGTCAAAATAATTTGTAATGCAGACATGTTGCTGTAATGTAAACATTGTAACAAATGTAACCAAGCGCACAGTTTTATAAATCTGAATATTTCTTTGCGTATGCACGTCCTATATTTCGTCCGTACGTCACTTCTGATGCAAATCCACTGCAAAGTTTTATAAATGAGGCCCCTGGTCATCCACCCTCCTTACCTCACCCATGGCATCCAGAATGATTAAAATGTATGCATTCATTTTGTTTTATTATTCTGTTATAAATGACTCAAAGTTTATTTTAACTTTGTCAAACCACATCAGAACTCACAATGTAGGCTTGTTTCATTTTCAGTTTTTTAAACGTAAATAATATCTTTGAATGTTCAGGCTTTGTCTTTACACTGTAGGTCATCTGTATATTTGGGAGTGGATACATTCTTCCACCATTCTAATTGTTTACAACAACAGGTTTGGTAAAACACTCATATTGTTGTTTTAACAACTTTATGCAGGGGAATTAATAAAATAGTGCATATTTAAATAAAACCTCAAAAGGAACATTAATTTCTCTGAATATTGTAATCAATGGATGGCAATTCTCTTCTGCCTAAACTAGTGTACAAAGTATGTTGTAGGAATCTACCTTTGCCTTTCTGTCACTGAGAGGGCATGTTACTGATGTAGTGCAGCCTAGACAAATTGATCCCATTCTCTGAGGAAGTAATTGATTTTATTCATCAAAGTGTACTTGGGGCTTCACTCATAACCATTCCCTGGTGAACCCATCGATGAAAGGCTCTTTGGGATTCTGCACAAGTTATTTTCTAAAGATCTATGTCGCCTCGTTAACTTCACCGCATTTTGAGCACGGATTGGAATTTGACTTGTTCGATGATCAGAGACATACACTTTCTGTTACACTGTGAGTAATATCGTGTGTGTGTGTGTGTGTGGGGGGGGGGGGTCGTAAAAAAAACAAGAAAGCATTTGTTGTTGGCTCCTTTTTTTCTCTAGTGTCCTGTCCGCTGTATTAAATGCTGTGAGAAGTCATGAAGTTTCATAATAAACAGATCAGAACAAGTTTTGTAGAGATTGCATGCACATTATCTTAAAAAACATTTAAGATATGCTTGCTTCTCAGTGTAATACTGTATTTAACTATTATTATCGTGTGATATAAGTGTACAATATGTTGAATGTGGCAGATGGTCTTAAGTCTTTGAATATAGCTCACAAGAACACATCAGCAAGAAGCATTCATTACAAACGGCTTCTTCGGACATCACAGCGGGCGTTTGTTAGTTACTAACCTGAACAGACACAGCTACATCACAAGCACAAACATTTCAGCTGAGCTGAACAGGGGAATGTACCAAACGGCACCCCTTTCCCTACATGGTGCACTACAACTGGTGAAAACTAGTGCACTACATGGGGAATAGGGTAACATTTAGAAAACAGACCATGTGCACGTCAAGAGGGCGGACAGAAACAGAGTGAGGTCAAAATCGCTAACCCTACTGTCGGTCGAGGAATAGCAAGAGCGGAAATTTCCGAGCTCCCACTGTGATTACTGATTAGTGACTGCATCAGTGCTGTTGTTTCTCACAAAGCATTCCTGATTCATCATTCACTTTGATGCCATAGTAGGAAACAGGCCTACGTTGGTCGTATGATAATGCATAAAATCTATTGATCCTCTGATTGATGCTAGCAGTGCTTTCGTTATCATAAACAAGGACAAAATGATGGCAATGCCCAGCTCCCTTCGTGAGACACTGTTGTCTTCACACTCCAGCATGTGTGTATGTTTTGTCTCACACTTTGAACACAAAGCTTTAAGCTGTGTTCAAATAGGTTCCAGCAAGCAAACACATGACTGCAAGGGGTAAGACAGTCAGTCTCTTGATGGTGCAAGCGGTTTTGAATGACCTTTCACATCCCTGGCACCAGAGAGAATGATAAAACCATCCATCGATCTGAACTGTGAGGGATGTGACTCAGACGAGGGGACTTATGAAACTACAGTGACAGGATCACCGCTTCTTAGGCGGCTGGAATTAAGGAGGCGGCCTAAGGTAAGGGCAGGAAGAAGGTTAACATCTTTAGATCTGGAAAAAGCTCATCTATTGTGTCCCACTGAAGTCAAGGAAATGTACTATTTCTCAATGCGTGTGTTGCATTGTTAAAACGTGATTGTATTTTCCACATTAACATCTCAATAGTATAAAGATTTCGTTGATCTTCGCTTGATCCAATCTATTTACATTTAGAGTGACACTCAGTTTCACCTCATTTAACACCTGATTAACTTCACAAAAGTCCCCTATAAAATGGTCCAGAGTACAGGGTTGGGGTGGTCCTTATTGGTGCTCTGACAAGGATGTAGGCTGTTGAGAACACAACATTTGGAATAAGCCTACTCTGAAATAGCTAATATTTTGCTCCGAACAAATGTTTTGTACTTAAGAGTGTATACTTCAGTGTGTTAGATTTTGCTTTTAATAGGAAATATATAAAAATTACCAGAGGACATATTTAAGGTATTTTATTTGGTTTTGGAGCAATTTCAAACAACACAAGCTGGATATGGGCATCAGAGTTCTGTGTGACTTTCCGCAACACTTAATATTCTGTCATCTCCTCAGATCCACATGGGGTTTGGTAACACTGCCGCTAGCCTTCTCCAGGCTCACATACCTGTCAAAAGTAGGAGTGTAAATTGGAATTATCACCTTTGTGCACAAAAATACCCAGTTAACAACCATACCACTTTTAGGTTCACTGTTTCCACCGCCTAAGTGTATTACATAAAATTGCTTTTAAAAGAGAACGATCCCTTGTGTTGTTTTGGAAGCATGAGTCAATAAAATGCAGAACTGAGCTCTGCAAGTACCTATCAATGACTGCAAAAGCACAATGAGTGATTGTGACATTTATTTGTATTTGTTTTCAATTCTGAGCACCTATTTAACAGTTTCTGTAGTTACATCAACCAAGTACACTTCTTAATGTTTATCATGCTACTCTGGATAATCATCTGGGTCACACTTTACGTGAAGGTACCCTTTAAATCACTTACAAACTATTGCCTAACTGTTTATAATGTCATTATAAGCCCTTGAAAAACCTGTTTCATAAAAGGTACCTTCATATAAATGGTATTTGATCCCGTTGATTTTTCCTTTGTGATCTGAGGCACTCCATCTAGAAATCAAGCTCTGAGGGCCTCCACAACCCTTGAGGCACATGCACCAACTTGGCCTCTTGTCTTTAAGTGGCTCAGTAGATTGTGTCCTTGCTGATGCTAGCTACCACTCAATCACCTAGTCATATGTTCCTGCAAGGAGATCCTCCAGTTTGCTCCTCCAATCTGCTGTAAGGTTATCTTTTCTATTTGCCAGCCACTTTACATGTCCTTATCCCTCTGCTTTACCTGGCAGAGACCTCCTGATATCCCAATTACCGTGCAGTTAAACCTAAAGCAATACAATGTACATAGTCTAACATGGTGACACAGGGAATGGACACAAAATGTCTCTCTCTCCCTGAGGTTGCGAGGGGGGCAGGGCCCCGGTCTCAGATATAGGGGACAGAGCCCCTGGCTGCGGTATTGTGGGAGGAGCCCCAGAGTCGGCCGCAGGCTGCGGTGTGGCCAGCACCTATATTGGCTAAGGAGTGGTCAACACCGCAAACACTGCAGGCGTGGAGAGAGGAGTGATTGGCATGGGAGTGAGGTGCAAAGCTGATGGTGCTGGTGGAATGAAGGCAAAAAACCTCTTTGTGAAACTATGTCGACTGTCCTGTTCTCCTAGTCCATATTATGGTGGAGGTAGCTAGTCCATGACTGTCCCTGTTCTGCCAGTCCATAGTATGGTGGAGGTAGCTAGTCCTTGACTGTCCCTGGTCTCAAAGTCCATAGTATGGTGGAGGTAGCTAGTCCATGACTGTCCCTGTTCTCCAGTCCATTTTATGGTTGAGGAAGCTAGTCCGTGACTGTCCCTGTTCTCCCAGTCCAAAGTATGGTGGAGGTACCTAGTACATGACTGTCACTGTTTCGCCCAGTCTATAGTATGGTGGAGGTAGCTAGTCCTTGACTGTCTCTGTTCCCCTCAGTCCATAGTAGGGTGAAGGTAGCTAGTCCATGATTGTCCCTGTTCACCCAGTCCATAGTATGGTGGAGGTAGTTACCACCACCAGCGCAGGCATGGGCTGTCTGTCTCCTGCACCAACAGCTGCCATCTCAGGCACCACCTAGCCTACCCATCACCTGGTAGGGGAAGCAGAGGAAGCTATAGCCTTCCATCACCACCCCTTAGCTGTGAGGGTGGCGGGTATAGTCCTCTGATTCACAAATGCCATTGAGAGTGGGGCAGATGGAAACATCCCACTCATCGAAACAGGCATCCTCCTCTACGGGGTCGTAGGCATGATGTTCCTGCCTCTTTCTCCTTCTCTGTCTCTTGTTCGGGTCAGACATTCTTTAACAGTCTGTATAATAATGCGGGAGTGAGACAGATGCAAAGGAGATCTCATTACAAAAAAAAAACACTCATTACAAAAAATCAACCACAATGGGAAAATCGTAACAAGAGATATAGAGATATAACGACTACTGAGCAACCAAAAGTGTGTCGCACTTTCTGTACAGAGCTGTTCCCCACAGTGGTCCTTGGTCAGGGTTGAACACAATTAAATGATGACATATCCACATATCCAAACTTTTCCATCTCCTGAGACACAATCACACGGTAGAACGGGTGTGTGAAAGAGAATTAGAAAAGTTGGTACCTCCATCAGACATGTTCAGCACTGCAGATGAATGGCATAGAGAACTGCTGCAGTAAAATGACCAGCATTCCTCATCATTTTTAAATAAACACAGAACAGCGGAATCAGAGCAAATTTTAAATATAAAGATCTAGGTGTAGCCACTTATTACAATATCTCACAAAAGTGTGAACACCCCTCACATTGTTATACAATTTGATTATAACTTTTCATGTGACAACACTTAAGATATTACACTTTTCTACAATGTAAAGTAGTGAGTGTACAGCTTGTAAAACAGTGTCAATTTGCTCTCCCCTCAAAATAACTCAACACACAGCCATTAAGGTCTAAACCACTGGCAACAAGAGTACACACCTAAGTGAAAATGTCCAAATTGGGCCTAATTAGCCATTTTCCCTCCCCGGTGTCATGTGACTCGTTAGTGTTACAAGGTCTCAGGTGTGAATGGGGAGCAGATGTGTTAAATTCTCACACTCCCTCATATTGTTCACTGGAAGTTCAACATGGCACATCATGGCAAAGAACTCTCTGAGGATCTGAAAAAAAGAATTTTTGCTCTACATTAAGATGACCTAGGCTATAAGAAGATTGCCAAGACCCTGAAACCGAGCTGCAGCACGGTGGCCAAAACCATTCAGCAGTTTAACAGGACAGGTTCCACTCAGAATAGGCCTCGCCATGGTTGATCAAAGAAGTTGAGTGCACGTGCTCAGCTTCATATCTAGAGGTTGTCTTTGGGAAATAGATGTATGAGTGCTTCCAGCTTTGCTGCAGAGGTTGATGGGGTGGGGGGGTCACCCTCTCAGTGCTCAGACCATATGCCACACACTGCATTAAATTGGTCTGCATGGCTGTCATCCCAGAAGGAAGCCTATTCTAAAGATGATGCACAAAAAAGCCTGCAAACAGTTTGCTGAAGACAAGCTGACTAAGGACATGGATAACTGGAACCATGTCCTATGGTCTAATGAGACCAAGATAAACCTATTTGTTTCAGATGGTTTCAAGCGTGTGTGGCGGCAACCAGGTGAGGAGTACAAAGACAAGTGTGTCTTGCCTAGAGTCAAGCATGGTGGTGGGAGTGTCATGGTCTGGCCCTGCATGAGTGATCCCGGCACGCATGCTCTGCTTCAGTATTGTGACATACTGAAGCAGAGCATGATCCCCTCCCTTCAGAGCCCAAACACACCTCCAAGATGACCACTGCCTTGCTAAAGAAGCTGAGGGTGAAGGTGATGGACTGGCATGTCTCCAGACCTAAACACTGGGGAGCTACACTGTACTGTGACATACTGAAGCAGTATCTTTTGTGAGATACTGTATATGGGAGCATGAAATTCATATTCAAATACATTATCACCAGTTGTAAATAGATTGCCTGTATTGCTTTTTTATCTGAAACATTTCTGCAGAGTGCATCGTTAGTGAACCGACTACTTTTTTCTAAAAACATTAAGGAAATCATTAGGCCAAAATTGATGCTATTCCAAACCAACTGTAAATCTCAGAATTTCTCCCAAATTATGTTCTCAGGAAACTATTTTGAAAACCTAAATTACGTTATATGTCAACATATTTAGGGTTTTTACATTTCTAATGCACGTTTTGTTATTAGGCTATATTTGTACTTCATTTACGTTGCTCCGGTATATTTCGTTTAGCGGATTTATGCGAGAACATTCCATACATTCCATAGCGTTCAAAATTATATTGCAACATTCACAGTTAAGGTTAGGTAGGAGGATACTAACGTTTAAGGTTAGGCATGAAGTTACTAACGGTTAAGGTTAGATATGACGTTACTGAGGTTAAGGTTAGATTTAAGGTTAGGGTTAACATTACAAAAACTGACATTCGCCTGTCTGCATGACGCAAGCAATGTAGAACAAAACACACACAAAGTGCTGGTCTGGATTTGAACTCACGAACACTGGCATGCAAGTCGCGGATTTATACGCCCATCCACCATCCCTGACCTCCGCCCTAGCAAAAACTATGCTATTTACATGCTACGTCATGATCTTCATATGTTCATATTTTACATTATTCGAGTGTTCAATTTAGTTCCCTACAAACGTACTTGACCCTCTCATACGTTCATATTTGACATATTTCGGTTTTACAAAATAGTTCCCTCAGAACGTATTTAATGTGATTTAGGGCTGTTCCAAATGTGCAACTGGCAACAAAATATTATGAGTGTTTCCCAAATTGGCTGAAATGGCTTCACTGGTTTTTGATTCCCTCCGTAAATGAGTCAGTTTTTCAAATAAATAGCCTGTAATTGACAAACAGGTGCGCTTTGCAACACCACTGCTGCAACGCAATCACATTGCAGTTTCTGTGAAATGTAAGCCATTCTAGTTATTATTAGATTTTGTTTGTGGCAGATTTACCCAAAAAACGAGGGTGAAATTAAGTTTACAAAACACACCTAAAAGCACAAAACTAGTTAAGTGTTCAGGAAAAATTGACATTTTTATTAATCAAGTATTTCTTGTTGGCACATCAAGCAAGGTACTGCAATATACCTTTTGGTGTTGTTAATAGTGCAACCATGTTGTTTTGATTTTACAGTTTCATTGTTTACCAGACACTGTTATCGAATGTGACCCACGGTTAGTGCAATCCAAGATAGCTAGGTGCAGTAGGACAATCACACAACCCAGTAAACGTAATACCTCTCCCTCAGTTTTGCAATTGGAATGCAGCTGGAGATTCTATCAATCATCCTCACTCAACCATGACATTGGCTCTCAGAGGCATATCTCTCTGTACATCAATGCTAAAGCTATCGGTTTGCTTGTCTAAGCTAGTGCCAGATTCTTTTTTTGGGGGGATATATAAATATACTTTACTGTACAAACGTGCCTTTATTGTGTATTGACAATAACAAGTTTAAATTGTATGTATGTATACATACAATTTGAAATACATTTTTAACAAAATAATTTTTTTCATATTCAAACTTTAATACAAGAAGATCATTTCTCTAAACTAATACTAATCTTAACCCTATTTCCTTGTAGTCTAACTGGAAACCTTAAAAAGCTTACCAAAGTATATTGAAAAGTAAGAACTTTCATGTATTATCTGGATGAAATGGTGAATTTTGTACACACACCTAGCTACATACATTATGATACATGAATACAAAAATAAAAATAAATAAATACCTAAAAAAGTGCACACATTTGCGTATGTGTGTATGCATGCATTGAGCATGCCCATGTATGTCAGGGAGGGATATTGTGTGTGTAAATGTGTGCGTGTGTGTGTCTGTGCACACACTTAAATCTAGAGGTGTGTATGCCCAGTAGCAATAAAAAGGTTTTTACTAGGAAGAAAACCAAGAATTTCCTCTTTTCAACTGAATGTAATTGTGATTTAAGGTCAAAGTGACTGATTTTCTTTGAGCAAGATACACAGCGATGAACTTATAGAATTCTTTAACCTCTACTCAAACTCGCATCATTTTATCACCCCAAGCAAACTTTAATAAGGTTAAGCTTCATTTCTCAGGCTGCATGAGTGCCCATAAACAAAAGTATATTTGTAGGCAGAAAAAAGGAAGCATGTTACTGCTTTGGATTTATGTCTGAAAGAGAGTAGACTCCATTGTTATTCCAAGGCACCATTTCTGATTTATTTAGCGATACCACCTTAATTTAGCTTGTTTAAAAAAAATCACAGAGTAGATTAGGTGCTGTAATCCATGCGGGTGAACAGTTTGTTTCTTGACAAGTAAGCTTCTGGATTTAATGTTCGCTGTTGTAGATTGTGATTCGATAAGATACTGACTTGCATACTGTTTAGGCTACATGTTCAAGAGATCAAGCAAATGTCCCCAAAGAGAAAAGACAGACCTTCTACATCGACAATTCACAGGACCAGATGATTCCCATTAGAAATGTTGCAGGTTTTATGAGACTGATAAAAAGAAGGCAGTGAACATTATCACCCTCATTAACTCACCCTGACCAATGGCTACAATGAAATAACATTATTTGCATTATATTTTCTATTTGGACATACATTACAATTTGGACAGTGGCTCGGAACCCCCCCTAGTATATTTGGAACCTAGTTGGGAAAAACATTTTAGGAGGGTGCCAATCTTCTGGCTGTGCCGCATGGTGGTTTTTAGAGCTTGGTGTCCTATTAAGGCCTTATTCTGCATTCATAAATACAGATATTAATGGGTGGGCTGTGACCACCAGAATGTTTATGCAGAATCTAGATCAACAACACAGGTTGGGGGACCTGGACACGGTTGATCAGATGTGCTCTGTGGAATGACAGCTTGAGTAGTCATGCAGAAATGCGATCACCCAAAACAACAGGGTAGACTTTGGACAGAGACAGCTAGGAGCTGTTCCAATTGTTCAGATCCACCTAGGATCACCAGGACACCAGCTGAGTTGAATGAGCATGCCTTCAATACCTCAATAAATACCTTTGACCCCATATATATTAGTGACCCTAGTCCTCTGACCCTTAAACCAAAGCAACACAAGAAGTGGGGACTGAGACAGGACACACTGACCCCAGTGACTGAGACTGGACACACAAGACCAAGTAGGCAGGAATCAGATCCACACACTTTACCAAGAAACGCACCACCAAAGTAAGTCATGTCTTGTAGAGTAAAGCTAATCGGTCACATAATGTGGTGTAATTCTGTGGGTATACCACCCAATCCTGAAGGCTTATCTTTATTTATTTTATGAATATTTTTTATGACCGAGTTATTGGGCTGTCTGATGCTAATCGCTTGTGTTTTGTCACGTCTGAGCAGTTGAAATGGAAATAATATTTTTGTAGTTGTGTGTCCATTTGGTAATATTCATCTAGCAAATGTTTCATTGGTGAGTAAACTACTTGTTTGTGCACTATTTCATTTTGTCTTGTTCTGGAAATAAGAACATTTGTTGTGCCCCTGAATAACTGTTTGAGGTCATTCATCAGAAGTTCTCATGGTAGGATCAAGCCTTATGTGGCATTTCTTTACATATTATTTTCAAGGACTACGATTGGGCTTTCTAATGTCTGGAAAGTATATAATAATTTTTTATTCAACTAAATAGATTAATGCAATGCGTTTATCTAAAAAAAACACTTTACATGCAGTGATTCTCCACAGGTGGTTTATTTATTTTTACAAATTAATTGAATTGCTTTACCAGTTTTTACGCTTTATCGAATGATTGGTTCTGTAGTTGAGTTGAATTGATGCGCCACTGTGAGCTTGTTCTTTGCCAGCAGAACTGTCATTTCAACATGAAGAATGTTCTGGACAGATGAATGTATAGCGAAGCTTTTTAAATAAAAAAATATAGCTGACAACAAATCAAAGCATTTTTTGGAGATTAAACATTTCTGAATGGATGAGTAATCCAATATTCAATAGTGATGTTGATCACCAAATACAGGAAGTGTCATACTGCATCACCAGCCATTGAGTGTAAGAGGGCAAATATGTTTTCACAAGGGATCAATGGGTGTTACGACAGGGGAATTAGCTATAACTTTCATCAAATAATAATAATAATAATAATAATAAGTGAATATATCCAATGAAATAAGTTTACCAATCTGTGTAATCATACAGGTCATTGTAATATAAGTGTAGTTTTTGGTTGGTGATGCGAAAACATTCAGTGACAGAAATATGCAAAAAATTTACAAAATCTGATATAGCTATGTACTTGTTTGAAAAATAAATCTGAAAAGATTCCAATAGAATTGTAGAGCAGATCGAATAGAGAAATATAGGTCAGATGTGCTAGTAACCAGAATGACTTAACATCTCCAGAGACATAATTTGACCTAGGGGCTGTAGTACTACAGCAAGATGAGGTCCTACATGCCCACTGTTAATTTTGTAGCTTTGTCACTCTGATTCTGGTCTAGTACAACAGCAAGATGAGGTTTTACACTCCTACTGTTTTTTTTGTAGCTTTGTCATACTGATTCTGGTCTAGGGACTGTAGTAATACAGCAAAATGAGTTATTACATGCCCACTGTTATTTTTGTAGCTACAGTATGTCATACTGATTCTGTTCTAGGGGCTAGTACAACAGCAGGATGAGGTACCACACATCCACTTTTTATTTTGAAGCTATGTCATATTGATTCTCTATCTGAAAGCACCAGGCTACTCATAACCCTCTAAGCAGCTTCTTGGTTTGATTTGATTTTGCTGTATCTGCTAGTCCTAATTACTGTTTATCTCCATTGTATAACCTACATTTCAAAGACTGGAACACCCTCAACCACTTAACGACACATAGTGTCTGGTCAAAAGTAATGCACTACATAAGTTATAGTCTTCCATTTGATATAGAAACATACATGAATGTCTCTACAGAAATACAATTTTTAACCAAATTTGTTTAAAGTAATTTAGACATGTAGTGTAAACACACATGCCACAGCCAATATACATATTCTTGACCTTCAATCTACAAAATGACTATTTTGAACGCAGTGTCTTTACTGTGTGTATTCGTGTTTTGTAAGCAAAGACATGCCAGAGTGAAATACAGTAGCTACCTCTTGCTGACTTTCAGTCTAATGTACATGACAGTGTTTCAATAGAAGCAGCTTCTAAGGCATTTAGTGTATTTCTTTTCTGTGCCATCCGGTAAAAATCATACATCTACTGAGCAACATGGTTATCCAAAAAACCCTAATGTGCCTTCTTGATCTCCCAACATGTTCAAGAATACTAAGTTGCCTTCTGGGCAAAAGGGAAATTACATTTCCATTTTATATTCTTTTTTTTCCTACACACCCCCCTCACCTCCTAGCCAACTTCGTAATGCACTCCTGCATGCAGTTTGATGTACTGTGAAATCATTTCTACATAGGCTCCGGCAATCCCCGTAATGAACAGGAGGTGAATGTGAAGGTCGTGCAGCATGATAATTCCAATGAATTCATTGTTGTGTATATAATGAGAGACAGAGGGGCCCTGGTTTACAACTTAACACTGAACACTGAATATTCCTGTCACCTTCCCTCCTGTTTTATACAGTGAATAATAACAAACAACCAGTTTCAGAATGTTAGTCCACTCAAACCAAGCGGAACTCAGTGAAATTAACACTTTTACAGAGTGGACAGAAATGCAAACTAATATTTTTAAGCTTAACAACTTGCTTATATTGTCTTCTAATCAAAACCTACTGGTCAATATCCTGTGCATACTGAAGGGTGGGACTTGAGATCAATTAAGGATGGACACGCTCAACAATGGATGGCTAGAGATAGCTAGAGATAGCTTTTGCCGAAATGTGCAATTTCTTCACATGCCACAGATGTTGCAAGTTTTGAGGGAGCGAAACTGACAACTCCCACGCAGTGATTTAAAGCTACAACAGGTGGATTCAGTACCATGGCCAGCTCTGCAACCTAAGGAATCACAAAAATCCAGTAGGCTGTGGAGCTGGCATTGTGCTGTGTGATAAAACTGCACATTTTAGAGTGGCCTTTTATTGTGGCCAGTGTAGGGCACATAGTGCAATAATCATCTTGAATGTTGATGTGCCACACCTGTGAGGTGGATGGATTATCTCGGCAAATGAGAATTTGTGAAAAATATTTGAGAGGAATATGCCTTTTGTGTACGTAGAAAAACTCTTAGATCTTTAAGCTCAGCTCATGATAAATGGGGGCAAAAACAAAAGTGTTGCGTTTATATTTTTTTTCAGTGTAGTTGTTCGGTAAAATAAAAGAATATGAAAGAAAGCAACAAAGAAAGGTGAGGGCGTGATGGAGGTATGCTATCTGATATTTTCTGTTGGTGATGTTGAAGCTAGTCTACCCCCAAAATGAGAAAAAATACGTATATACAGTACATACACCTTTCCTTATTGTAATGTACAAAACAGCCGCATCTTTCTGTGGGAGTGGAGATTATTCCTCAAATGGTGCACTATACTGCCAAATAAAAAGAAGTTCATTGAGTAAATAACACAAGCACTTATTGGGTGTGGATATAAAGACTCTCACAGCTGGTCATGACTAATTCTATTTGCGGATAATATAAAGCCATTACAAGGAAGTGTAACAATATCTGCTTCTGCCTTACAAATGCCTTGATCACATCTGCAATGCTTCATCTGGGAAATGTCAAAATGTCTATGGATGCAACTTGTTTTACATCCTGGAGAACACAATACATGGACCATACAAAATGCACTGGAACTGCCTCTCCATTGCATTAAAAAAAACCAACCCAACTTTCTAAACAAAACCAGAGTACATTTTTGATATCCTCCTTGATGAGTGACCACCAATCAGTGTTATTGTGGCCACCCTTGGCCAATCAGTGTTATTGTGGCCACCCTTGGCCAATCAGTGTTATTGTGGCCACCCTTGGACAATCAGTGTAATTGTGTAGATGCAATACGCATCTCTCACTCAGGCTTATTTTCTAAAGTGTTTTTGTGGTGTCTGAGTTATCATATTGGTTATCCAGACTTATATCCATGAGCATGTGTGCCAAATATAATCATACAGACATAAACATGTGCCCATTTTAACTAGTGTATGCCAGCAGTGTAGTCGGGAGTAAAAGGATATCAATTAATGTGCACTTGTGAAGTTGAAGCATTAATAATTATTGTATTTCCTTTTCTCCCGTTGCACTAGTTTGGGTTAAGAACGGAGAAATGCTTAATAAATGCCTATAGAGGATTTATAGAATAGACGTGGTTGGATATTTCCTACTAACTCTCTGACCTCATAATGATCATTTA
>JACXGM010008835.1:0-18560 GCA_016801145.1 Umbra pygmaea | reverse complement strand
TTGCCAGAATAGGCAGGTCCAACATTGGCATCTTGTTCTCTTCACATATGAGAGCAGGTTCACACTGAGCAGATGTGACAGATGTGAAAGATTCTGGAGATGGTGTAGTGAACGATAAGGTGAACGCTGCCTGCAATATCATTTACATTTTACATTTTAGTCATTTAGCAGACATTTTATCCAGAATGACTTAAAGTAATTAAAGGGACATTCCCCCTAGAGCAACTTAGGGTAAAGTGCCTTGCCCAAGGACACAATGACATTTGGCACAGTCTGGAATTGATCCGGCAACCTTCCAAATATGACACCCTTTATCGAGCATGACCGGTTTGGTGGTGGTCAGTGATGGTCTGGGGAGGGATATCCTTGGAGGGTCGCACTAATGTTAGGTACCGGGACCCATTGTCCGACCTTACACTGGTGCAGTGGGCTCTATGTTCCTCATGGCGCAGGACAATGCCCAGCCTCATGTGGCCAGAGTGTGTAGGCAGTTCCTGGATGACAAAAGCATTGATGCCATTTAAAGATGGACAGATACCAGTACCAGAAAGAAATAAATGGTTTGTGTAGTAAAAAATATATTCTATTGCCTTATTTGTATGATTTAAATTTTCAAAATAATTAGATATACTGATATAGTAGATTTTATACTACATGTATTAAAAGTGTATGTACTTTAAGGATTCTCTTCTTTCCCAAATGTACTCGGTCCCAGAAATCCCTTTTGGAGAATTCCAGAAATCATGAGGGAATAAGCAGTGAGGGAGCATTCAAAATGGCATTCCAGAAAAAACCTGGGACATTTGAGGGAAAAGGTTGTGGAAAATGTGGCTACCCTACAGAAGAACAAGCAGTGGGAAGATATGTGAACAGAAAACGGAGGGCGGAAAGAGTACATTTCTGAGCAGGATATGGTTGTTTCATCCTCCCATTGTCAGCTGGGATGGCCTCTGCGCACGACGCTTGGGCTGCCCTGATGACATCACTGCAGATTAGGGCAGCCAGCCGGCCTGCATGTGAAGCTCTCACACACGTCTGAGTGCTGGAAGCTAAGAAAATCGGGTCGCGCGCCCAATACAGTGAAGGGTGGGGGGACGATGTACACAGGTCCACTGCCAAGAACAGGCCCTCTCCTCTCCCCCATCAGATCACCAGGGGACCCCAAACAGAAGAGGAATGTTATCGTTGTGCTCTCCTTCTGTCCTCCGTCCGTTTAATGGACTACAGAATACACTGGGGTGTGCATTGCCGGATATGTGTGTGTTCTGAGTACCTTAGTGTGCAGACATGCACGCTTGTTGACCGACTGGATGATTGGGGGTTTGAATTCCTGCCGTGGTGAGGGAGGGGCCTGTGGGGAAGCTGGAGTGAAGGCGTTCTCTAGTGTCCTCTGGCTGACAGGCTGAAGGAACCCTTCTAGTTAAAGTCATCCGTCCTTGCAACGTCGCAGATTTCAGGAATGCTGCTGTTTACTACACCCGGGCCGAACACTTGATGTGAGCACCAAGCTGGAGCACCGCTAGCTAGCCAACCCCGTTTGCAAACCCAATGAACTCTGTGGTAGTGTGTCTGTGCTGCCATCAACGTGTGTGGCATGTTGTGGCCATTAGGCTGAAGAAATCGTGTGCGTTTGTGTGTGTGTGTGTGTGTATCCAGGTGGTGCATCTCAGGGGTCATTACCTCTGTCTCAGAGGTCACTTCCTGCCTCTCTTCCTTCCTCTTCCACTCTCCTCCTCCTCTGACTATATGATCATATATCATTCCAGAAAAATGTTCCTGCCTCCCTTCCTGAATATAGTAGTACACTGGGTCATGTTCAGTATGGTGAAAATGTTCTGAAACTGAGTGAAACAGCCTGTTTTTTCCTATTTAGGATGTCAGGATAGATCTAGTGAATATGATGGATGGAACTCTCTGAGCTCCTTACATTCCCTCTGTACGTCCTGTCTTATAGGTTGCTGTAGTCAAGGTGAAAAATGCAGAGAAGGTGTTTGCCATGAAGATTCTCAACAAGTGGGAGATGCTGAAGAGAGCTGAGGTAAGCATGGCTACCACCAACAACATTACAGCATCACTCAGGGCTAAATGATAACAGCTTCATTACTTCAACATTACTCAGGGCTAAATGCTAACAACAGCCATGTTACTTCAACATTACTCAGGGCGAAATGCTAACAACAGCCATATTACTTCAACATTACTCATGGCTAAATGCTAACAACAGCTTCATTATTTCAACATTACTCAGGGTTAAATGCTAACAACAGCGTCATTACTTCAACATTACTCAGGGTTAAATGCTAACAACAGCCTCATTACTTCAACACTACCCATGGCTAAATGCTAACAACAGAGTCATTACTTCAACACTACCCATGGCTAAATGCTAACAACAGCCTCATTACTTCAACATTACTCATGGCTAAATGCTAACAACAGCCTCATTACCTCAACATTACTCAAGGCTAAGCACTAACTTTATGTAAGCCTTTGACATTTCCATGAAACATGCATTGCATAAAACATGTCAGGCAAGGTTTTCAGTACATTTTTCGGTGTGCAACTCTGAGTTTAATGTATAATGTTCTAGATTTCACAGATTTACAAATGTAACCAACATATAATAGTCATGCAGTCATTCACAGTGGTGAGTGTCTGTTTGCTCCATAAGGGTGGGTGTGTAAACATGCTCCTTGCAGTTCCTTGTGGTGTCCTGGGCCCATGGGTTTCATACATCTGCCCCCTGGAGCTGAAATAGTTCCTATTTGTCTGTCTCTGGAAATGGAATGTTGTCTTCTGTAACCAAACCTCACTCTCAAAATCCCAGCAATGTAGCCCACGGCACTGATACAAAACAGGGGAGCTACAGCCATAATAACTAGGATTAGGTGACCACACATGCACACATGTAAATTGTCTTTATTTTAGGTTTGTTAGACCAACCATCGGTCCTGAAAAGGGAGATTCCTCTGTGTTTCCATTATCCCTCGACACTAGCAGACCCAGGAATTCTTCACGTGGATTAAAATAGGTGTCGGTCTCTTTTTGAGTGCTGCACTTGTTCTGTTCTAAATATTTATGTGAAGGAGCTCTGCGCTACTATAGGTTGATATTCTACGAGGTGCAGTAACTCCTTTACACACTCCTTCACAGTAATAAAGCCTGTTGTTGAACAGTGCTACACTATCTAGGACCAGTCAATGACAAATTATTTATAGAATACTAATAATATCTTTTGAAAAGTAACTAATAAAATAATAATAATAACAATAAAATAAAAAGAAAATATTTGCAAGCACGGAGAGAAATACCAAATAGCAATTCTACATCTTATTTAAAATTATGCCAAATTATTCAAAATTTCTAAATGAAAGTAGTAACTATTGGGTATAGAATAATAAAGGACCTCAACGTGACATGGCTGCCCATAGAAAAATAAGGACCCCAAGTCACCCCAAACTGCCCATAGTGTATGTTGGAATTAGCGTAGTTGATGCTGAGCAGGTATGCTAGGGACTAAAGGTAAATTGATTCCTCTATTTTGAGAAATACCCGCCAAACAACATCACGTTTATTGAAGAAAATGTCTCAAACATTTCCCAACGTTTCCCAATACTTTCACTGATGTACTTTAAAGTTTGGAATTATTCTAGATCAGGGAGATACCTCATTGAAGCCTGAAGGATGTTCCTTGTAAGAAGTATTTAACTGTATTTCTTTTACAGTATGTATTAATGTAATGTTGCCAAGAGAAATATAAGTAAATCTCTGCATATTCAGGATCAATCTTTAATAAGTTTTGTTCGACTGACCTTCATCAGAGTTTATATAAACTCATATACTAAGCATCATAAAGAGAGAGGATTAATACAACACTATTGTTGTTATATTGTGTATTACATAATTATTGTTATTATAACTACAGAAATGATCGGCCCTTGGTTCCAGTCTTGTCTTATTTTAAGTATGAGGCTGGACAAACGTGTGGAGGACCAATGTAGACAGTAGCTGCATTCAATTATTTCTGTTTGTATGACTGTTGGCCTTTGACCTCTCCCTCAGACGGCTTGTTTTCGGGAGGAGCGGGACGTGCTGGTGAACGGAGACAGCCAGTGGATCACCACCCTGCACTACGCATTCCAGGATGACAACAACTTGGTGAGATGTCCACTAAATTCAAATGTTACATATGGGTCAGCCGAAGACAGAGAAGATCTCAACACTGATAACGGGACAACCTAAAGTCAAGTTGTCATACATCTTGCCACATAAAACAATCATAAACTCCCTGAGAATCATGGAGTTGTGGTCAGCGCTATACAGAATAGGCTGCTAGTGTGGGTCTGGTTGTGCATACATCTAAAACAAAGAAAGAACTATGGAGATGATGCAAAAATGTGTACATATTGCGTGTGAACAATTGACTCATGGCTGTTTCTACCTCTCCTCACTAAAAATAAACAAAAACTGTTCTCTAGGGGTTTCAGTGTTATGTACATAACTTTCCTTTGAGCGCCACATGCCATGCTTAGGATTAATGTATAGAGATTTGAAAGGTATTCTGGTTGAAACGTGACAGGTCACACTGTAGCTTCAGCTCCTCTAATATTTACAACTTTGGTAAAGATGTGCAAAATGGACTAAACAAAGGGCGGTATTGAAGTTCCTCTTGATCTTTCAAAAACCAGGGGTGGTCCGTGTGGCTTAGGTGGCTATGTCGCTACCTTGCAGGGCAAACCTTCTCATGGTAGTCTGTGGTTTGAGCCTGATTACGGCTTCCCCGACTTTACCCTGAAGCCCAAGCATGAGGCAGTGCAAATTGGCACTGCCTGGGATATGGGAAAGAGAAATTGGATTATCTACCTTGCCACATCACTCTTCAGTATTTCTTGTGTGCAGATGGGGTGCCTGTGTTTTTTAGCTCGTAAGTATAGTTGGTGAATGTTATCATCCCTTGCCTGACTAAAGGCTACCAAGTTGGACGAGGAGTGTAATTAGAATCGGATGGATCAGTGACATGTGGTTGGATGATGAATAGAATTTCTCAGGAGTGACATTGAACTGAAGTACATTCCCATTCATATTTTACATTATTAAGTTCACCTTAGTGGTTAGGAACACTGAAGTGGTACATCATTACTTTCTGTTTCACTGCGATATAAATATGACGTGACACACATGCTAAATTCACATATTAGTCCCCCATCAATATGGAGGACCAAGTCTGACAAAATAAGAAATCAAGATATAAATGACCTTATTACAATGGGCTGTGTACCTTCAGATCCCCCACCCGGTACAGCCAGAAGAGGACTGGCCACCCCCTTGAGTCTGGCCTCTCTCTAGGTTTCTTCCCAGGTCCCTCCTACTAGGGAGATTTCCTAGCCACTGTGCATCACTTGTGTTGCTTGCTTTTGGGGGTCTCGGGCCGGGTGTCTTTCAAAGCACTTTGTGACAACTGCTGTTGTAAAAAGGGCTTTATAAATAAATTTGATTGATTGATTGATTGATTGATATAAATAAATGCTCAAAAAATAAATAAGCATACAATTAATTGTACAATAAATACAGTAAATAAATAAATCTAGGCAGTAATTAAATTATACAATGAGACATGACCAAAATAAAGCTTTTTGGGAACAAACACCAGAGGTGTGCTTGGTGTAGACAGAAATATGTCCATGTAGACAAGTACTTCATCCTCACTGTGCAGTATAGTGGTGGATCCTTGAGGTTGTGGGACTATTTTTTTCCTAAGGCCCTGGACAACTTTTCAGGATATAGCCTACCTATCATGGACTTTGTCAAGTATCAGCTGATATTCAATCAAAACATGACTGCCTCTGCCAGGAAGCTTAAACTAGGCCGTGGTTGGATCTTACAGCTTAAACTAAACCCCATATAACACCTGTGGTATGAGGTGAAGAGGAGACTCTACCAGCATAAACCTCAGAATTAGAAGGATCTGGAGACATTCCGTATGGGAATGTTCTCAGGTCCTTGGCCATGTGTTTTTCAACCTCATAATGCATTATAAGAGAAGACTCAAAGCTGTTATCTTGGTAAAGGGATGTTGCACAAAGTATAACATGAAGGGGTGCCAATAATTGTGGCACACATGAGAAAAATATTTGTTTTGTGATAAGACTTTATATTCGTCTTTCAACTCTTTTACTTCACTTGAGGGTTAGATTTGTATTCATATTTTGAACGAAAGAGGATGAACAAAATCCTTTTTATTCTTATTTACCAAGGGTGCCAATATTGTTGGAGGGCACTGTAAACTGGGTGTGCACAGTCTGTACATTTTGCCTCAGCGCAGCAGATTTACCTCTGCTATGCTGCAAATGTACACAAAGCACATGGCAGCAGTAGTAGGCTAAGAGTCCGTCTCTAATGGCGGGTTCAATATGGCTGAGTGGATGGACATTAATAATTGAGCATGCTTGCTGTGTGTATTTTCAAGGCCAAATTATTTCAGTATGATATTTTCACGAGGTACGCTGCAGCGCTTATTTTGTCCATTAAACATGCCTGCTTCTCCTAGTACAACTGCTAAGGGCTGCAGTGTAGCCTGATTTTTAAGGCTGCCGGGTCGGTAAACAAAAGATTGCTGGTAGTAATCCCAGAGCTGACAATATACAAAAACTTTATAATCTCTCCCTGATTAAGACAGTTATCACTAATTGATTCCTAGTCTTTGCTGTTAATGATAATACTTTTCTGGACACTCAGTAACATCTTACATAGTCATAAAAGCACTGCGAGTGCTCTCCACTCCTAGGAGAAATGAAATGAACGTGCTCTAAGCCTTCTTTTTAAGCATACTTGATAAAATACTAAATTAAATAAAAAATGTCACAGCATCTAAATGTGTTACTTTGGACAAGCTGTCCATGTTTATGGTGGTTACTATGAAGCTGACGGTGTGTGTGATTGCTCCAAACTGCACTGGGCTTCCACAGCCACTGTCAACATTCCAAACACGGCCCTGCATGTAAACGTCGGTGTGGAGTTAAAAACATCCATGAAGCCCTGTTGGAATGCCACCCCTCCGTCCAGCTTCCTTTTTCACGAGTTCCATTTGTTTTACGGGCTCGTAAAGTGCTGCCTCTCAAATGACATCCTATTGGCTTGGAAAGTGCAGGACAGAGGACTCTGGCCCGAAATACGGCGATTTAAGCTAAATAGGCGAATAGATGCGGAAATAAACAGTTGTGAGTGACAAACAGGTGTTGAGTGACCGATGAATGAGGTGACACAGCAGGAAAAAAGGGTCAAGTGAGGTAACACTAGAGGAGCACATAGAATGGTGACATTATTGTGACTGGGCTGTGTCTCCCCAGTACCTGGTGATGGACTACTACGTGGGAGGGGACCTGCTGACGCTGCTCAGTAAGTTTGAGGACCGGCTGCCTGAGGAGATGGCCCGGTTCTACCTGGCTGAGATGGTGCTGGCCATCGACTCGGTCCACCAGCTGCATTACGTACACAGGTGAGTCCCGCCACATGCTGACTTGTGATGTTTTACTTACCCCATCAGAAACCCATTAATCCAAGCCCCCTGTATAACCACTGAAATATTTAGCTTGTTTGTGGTGGTCAAGCTAGGTATAAAAAATATCCTTTCAGAATGTGTGCTTGCATATTTCAAGTCACATTGACAAACATTGTTTTTCATACCGTTGGTGCTGGGATTTGAACCAACTAACCCAGCGTTGCGATTGTCATGTTCTAACAAAAGAGCAGAACTGTTGATCTGTATGAAGGTGGTGGCGCTGCTCCAGCTGACACCACAGCCGGTTGGAGGAGCCCAAAGGCTCATGGGATAGCTGGCGCACGTTTGGTGAAAACCACTCCCCCCTCTGGTACACAGGAAGTGGTCAAGGGGCCTAATTTGCATAATGACAGTATTGACTATGAACAAGACTCAGTTTGTTTAAAAGAGAGAGGGGAAGATTTTTTGAGAGGGGCCGAGATATGGAGAGAGAGTTCTGCGCCAGGGGTTAGGGTGTGCCTGGCTGGTCCCGCGGAGGCATTGATCTGTCCCAGCAGAGCAGCTCTCTTCCCCATAGGAGAGGGACCCACTAATTGTATGGTGTTTAAGGGGGAGTCGCCGGGGGAGGGGCGCTGGCGGTTGCCATCTCGATCCCCTTTGAGGCCCTCGGAGACGCTTTGGGATGGTAATGACGGGGTGGCGGGGGGTGTGGTGAGGGGGGTGTGGTGGGCTCCCCCTCTGGTTGGTGTAGGGTGGAGACGCTAGGAGAAGGTCCCCAGAGAGGGTGTGTCCTCCAGGGGGTGTGTCTTACTGAAATGACGATGCGTTAAGCCTCTCATTTCTCCAAATACAAGGCCTATGGAAATAGCCTGAGTCACTGCTTATAGACCTACGATCTGAAAATGGTCTACATGTTAGTCTTGTAGACCTATGTACCGTTGAAACTAAAGGTTGTATAAAACAGGTTATGATTGAATGTGTGTGGGCTTATTTTGCCATTTCAACAGGAATTGCAATGAGGAAATGACAAAGTTTCACTTCACCATTGTTCATCAATGAGCTAGTGTCTGTAACAAACACACTGAATATTGAAAAGAATCATTATCAAATTTAAGTAGTTTTTTAGATTTTTTTTAAATATAAAACATTTTGATAGCTTTTGTGGTCACTGACAGAGATAGCCAGTGCAGCCTGTCTCACAGATGAAATTCTACACAAAGACCCATTAATGGAAATGACTGACACCAGTGGTCTGCTATTGGCTCTGGTAAACGTCAGACACATGGAACAACTACGTGTCCCCAGGAGAGCTTTGCCTACCAGTGACGCTCGCTGACAGTTGGACACAGGGACAGCTGGAGACACAGCCAGGCCCATCCAGGTCTCTCCAGCTGATCTGAGACATGACGCATTTAAACCTGCGATTATTATGAATCAGATATATGCCCTGACTATATGTACATCAAAATGATTTTGATCATTAAGATCATAGAACGATACAGAAATATTATTTTGAAAACATGGGTGTCATGTCAAAATGACAGCCAATAGAAGGACGGACTGGCTGTGAAACACATAGTGTGCTTTTTGAAATGGGTAAAAAAATCACCCCTCACAATGCGATAAAAAAGTTCAACCTGAAGTTAATATCTGATTCACCAGCACATGAGTCACCATTAGGTCAAAGAAATCTGTACATCCTGATTAATCACATTAATCTTGTTGATGAAAGAAATTGCTAATGTATTGGCCATTGCCTCTCAGAGAGAGAGAGAGAGAGAGACACTGGTCAGTGATTTACAAGGCATCCCACAGGGACTGAACAGACGCCTCAATCATGGCTAGTGTTGGCAAGCTCAGCATCTGGCCTCTCTGTGTGTTTATTGATCAGAACATCTGTGTGTTATATTGTTTATCAGGAAAACCTAAATGCTATTTTATTGATCAGGAGCATTGATGTTCTATTTTATTGATCAGCAACACCTGTGTTATTTGATGGATCAGAAACAACTATTGTCTGTGTAATGTTATTGATCAGGAACATCTATTGTATGTGTTATTTTATTTATCAGGGACATCTATAGTACTCAGCATAAATTTGTTCACCCCATTTCTTTGAACACCACAACAATTGCCTGAAATTTGACAACTGAGTTCTGTGAAACAATTGCTTTTATTAAGAACATAAAAGGTTGGTCACCAATATCATTGGGATAAGATATAATAAACTTTATTCAAATGACGTGTTGCAAAAATGAGTACACCAAATCTAATATTTTGTATGCCCTCCCATGATTTTTAAGGACAGCACCAACAATGAAGGCCATTTTGCTGAGAATTTTGTGCACAAACATTGTTTTTCATACCGTTGGTGCTCCGATTTGACCCAACTATCCCAGAGTTGCGATTGTCATGTTCTAACAAAAGAGCAGAACTGTTGATCTGTATGAAGGTGGCGGCGCTGCTCCAGCTGACACCATAGCCAGTTGGAGGAGCCCAAAGGCTCATGGGATAGCTGGCACATGTGTGGTGAAAACCACTCGCCCCCTGGTACACAGGAAGTGGTCAAGGGGCCTAATTTACATAATGACCGTATTGACTATGAACAAGCCTCAGTTTGTTTGAAAGAGAGAGGGGAAATGTTTTTGAGAGGGGCTGAGATATGGCTAATATTTTGTATGGCCTCCATGATTTTTAAGGACAGCAGCAACTCTTCTGGACATGGAGTAAACACATAGGCGACACACTGCCACGTCTATCTGTCTCCATTCTTGGAGAATGAGGTCTTTCAGGGCCTGGATGCTGGATAGAGAATGATGCTCGACCCGTCATTTCAGAACTCCCATAGGTGTTCTATTGGGTTTGAGGTCAGGTGACATACTTGCCCACTGAATCTCTTTCACCCTGTTCTTCCTCAGAAATGCAGCAGCGGCCTTGGATGTATATTTTGTATCATTATCACGTTGAAAGAGTGCACAGTGACCCAGGGTGCGTAGAGCTGATAGCATCTTCTCTTTCAGTATTTAACAGTACATCTGTGAATTCATGATGCCCTCAATGAAGTGCAATTTCCCGACACCTGCAGCACTCATACAACCCCATACAATAACACTGCCACAGCCATGCTTTACTCTGGGTACCATGCTTTTTCCTCCTTGCGACACCATATAGTGTGTATGCCATCAGATCCAAAAAGATTAACATTAGTCTCATCTGACTAAAGTATGGAGTCCCAATATTCTTCACTTTTGTCAACATGGACCCTGGCAAATGCTAAACAGACTTTTTTGTGCATGGGCTTTAGCAGTGGCTTCCTTGATAGACATTTTGTGTTTCTACAGCTTTAGCTATCTGTGATTAACTTGCAAGGCGATTTTCCTCAACTCTTTTTAGGACAAAATCCTCATCTCTGTGTTAGCTTTCATGGATGGCCTGGACGTCTCAGACTGCTTGACGCAAATCCATCCTTTTTGGATATTTTTTGCTACTGTATTCTGACTGATTTAGCAATGCTTTACTAAGTGTCTTGAAGCCCTGACCTTTTGCGTAAAGCAATTACTTTCTTTTTCAACACTTGTGACATTTCTCTTCCATCTGGGGCCATAATTGTCAGCATTGACTGGGAGGAGATTATACAGGGTAAATACCACCCTTAATTTTCAATTATCTTTCAACCAGTGTGGAAGAAGAAGAACTTTATTTGTATAGCACCTATAACAGATAGAATCAAAAAGTGCTTTACATGCAGCAGAAGTGTGATGACTAATCTGTTGGTGAATTCCAGTGAATTAGCATTTTACCAAGTTTTATTCCTAAAAGCTGCATTGGAGTATACTAATTTTTGCACCATGGTCATAAATCACTTAAATCACACATAAATGTTACATTTTGTTGTTTTGTACTGACTAATCTCATTTGCAACCAATAAACCAGAGTTGCCGGAATGTTTTATTATATAGGATCCCACGGAATGTACTGATTCTGAAGAGAGACAGATGATTTTCTTAGACATCTGTTTTACGCTGTGTACTGTATGTGTTATTTTATTGATCAGGAACATCAATGTGCTATTTTATCGATCAATAACGTGTGTTTTACAGCACCTTATCCCTTATCTACCATATGAACTAAAAGTTGGACCACATTCATCAGACTGACCAGTGAACTTGCTACAGATGATAGAACGACCTGCTAAGTTCATCTGTGGACCAGACAGCATCCTTGCTAACAGCAGCTTGTTCAGGGGTCTTTAATGGAACCTGAATCAACAGTAAAGAGGAGCTCCCGTAGAGCTGTGTGTGTTGGTTTACGTGTTTCTTTGTGTATCTGTCCATTTCAGTGTGACGAGTCACGGTATGTGTGTGTGTGCGTGTGTCTGTGTGTGTGTGTCTTGGCGGCCAGATGGCCCTCCCAGATGGACGCTGCCGAGGTCTTAAAGGAGATTACCTCCGTCCCCTGTTTAGCCCAGACTGGGCTAACTTAGCATGTTAGCATCCCCTGTGATGCGGCTTGGGGAGAAACCACCAATGCTGTAGGAGGCAGTAACTCGCCCACGCCTCCCACGGTCACGTGACAACCGGCCCGGCAACCAGGCAGCGAGGGAAGAAAGTGGGAGGGGAGAACAGAATACAGGAAGAGAGATGGGAATGACTGAGCAAATGATGAAGAGAGGATAGCCCAATCTCAAATCAGTCCCATAGCCTTACACCACAGGCACTTTCGAAGGTCTGAGAGGTTTTGACTGGTATACTATGGTAATCTTTTCCCTAGCCTATCAGAGGGCAAGGTGGAGTTATTAGCTTATGTTATGTAGCTTACTCCTATCAAACCCTCTCAGGTCCATGTATGTGTAGGGTGCAGGCAGGGTTGGACTGGGACTGAAAAACGCTCCATGACCCTTGTTTAGTTCCCAAATACAAATAAACACACCATCCACTATATGAGACTAAATTATGGTGCAGTGCTATCATTTCCTGTAACGAAATTAGACCTAATAATAGAGTATTTAAAGGTGCTATTTGTAGAATTGTAACAACATAACTACATTCTCTTTCAAGTGAACAGCTTACAAACGCTGTAAAAACAGTTTTCCTGATTTAAAAATCTGAAAATAGTCAGTCTCTGCCCTGGTCTCTACCACCACCGTCACAGCAGCCTCCATCTCTCTCTGTTGACTAATTCCCAGCATCACCTGTGGCTGCAGAACAGAAAAAGTCATAGCACATTTAGTATTTAAATCCATGTTGTGCATACAGCTCTGGGTATTCTTTAAAATAAACCACTGCAAATATTTCTTATAACAGCCCCATTGAACACCTCTGGAATGTGATCAAGAGGCAGGTGGCTGGTGACAAGCCATCAAACAATTAATTGATTGTTAACATATTGTTAATTAATATGAACATATTTGCATTATTTGAGGTCTGACAACACTTAGGGCTGGGAGATATTGCAAACTCTATCACAATTTTCTTTCTCATGTCCTTCGATGTTGATAAATATCATGATACAGTTGCAAACAAAATGATTCAACCCCCATTGCAAATTGGGTTTATTGTCAAAATTTACAGACATTCAGCTGTTTGACACTTCAAGTCAACCCACAGATTTTTAATGATATTCAGGTCTGGGGACTGGGATGGCCATTCCAGAACATTGTACTTGTAGATTTTAAGCAGTGTTTTGGGTCGTTTTTTAGTTGAAATATCCAGCCCTGGCGTAACTTTAACTTTGTGACTGATTCCTCTACATTATTCTCAAGTATCTATTGATATTGAGTGAAATTTTCACAAATTGTTGGTGGAAAGAAGAGGAGACGCAGGCAGGTCTATGTAGGTGATAGAGAGGCTAGATTATTACGATAATCCAAAAGAGGTACATAAACAGGTGCAGGGTACCCTGAGAGCGAGTGCACAGCGGTATACAAATGTAGCTACGTGCTCTTCTACAGTGGCACGATACACTGAATGCTAACATTTGCATACAAATGTATAGCTCAACACAACAAATGCATCAAGTTGTTTCCCCAAATCAAACTCATTAGGACTTCTCCAGTTTCAAAATTACTCATCCTCCTGAAATATGCAAAACAGGTGTTTTCTCAAGCACACCTGGTGCAACTAATCAAGGGATTCAGTAGTTACACCAGGTGTGCTTGAGCTGGAACACAATAAATACTTGAACTGGCTAGCTGTTTGACTGTGTGTAAGAAACATGGCGAAGTCAGTATGTTCCAAAAAGTTTTTTTTTTACTTCACAAACAAGGAACAGGTAACAAAAAGATAGCAAAGGTGCTGAATGTTTCCAGAGACACAGTTGGAGGCATAGTTAGCAAATTCAAAGTTAACGGAACGGTGGTTACACTACCTGGAAGGGGCAGAAAAGGGAAGCTATCAATGGCTGCAACCAGATTTCTGAGACGGCAGGTTATGAAAAACCCTTGAGTGACTGCAAAAGCCCTGCAACAAAACATGGTATCAACAGGCACTGAGGTTCCAGTGAGCACAGTAAGGCGCATACTAAACGCAGAAGGTTTCCATGCCAGAACTCCAAGACGTAGACCACTACTGACTAGGGCTGACCCCATTCAGTCGACTAGTCGATTGTTTGGTCGATATATGAGATCTGATTCCCTCCTATGTCAAAGAACTACACCATTGCTGAAAGAAATACATGTGCTACAGAATATTATGATATTATGTAAGACAAATAATGCAAAACTAATACAAATAGTTTTTACTGCTTTCCAAAATTATATTAAATCAGCCCTGCAATGTAACCTCAAAAATACCCTTTCATTTATCTGTGTTTGTTTATTTATTTCTTGCATACTGCTCATGTGACTGCAATTGTAGCAGTTGTTAGATTCACTATCACCTGTCCTGAACTTTAATTCATCAAAGTACCGGGTTCTGCAAAACATTTTTATCTCTGCCAACAACGGTTTTCATACAATAGTTTGATGTTAAATATGATGTAGTCTAACACTAGTGCCTATGTAGATGCATGCTAACACTCACTTCTTTGAATAATCTACTTGTTAACATCTGCACGTGACAATTTAATTGACTCTCTCTGCTTATTTGCATGTTAAACAACATTTTTTATTTGTAGTACATGGATATTACTTATCACAGTTTCATACAACCAGGCATTTGTAATTATATTTGCATTCAGCAACAACAGGTGACACATGAGGCTTAATATTAGGAATATTTCTTTAGCGTCTGAATCTGGAAAGGCCGATAGCAACTGTACTGTACATTGAGTTGGATCTGGAATGTTTTTACATTTGTTGTCTTGTCAGTCTCCCTTTTTATTTATGTATTTGTTTCTGTATATTTCTTCCAACAGTACAGTAAAGCATCAAACTAAATGGTTTCATTAAAAACATGAGTGTGACATTTAATTAAAAAATAAAAAGTTTCTATATTTTGACTAGTCGATGTAAGATAAATCAGTTGAGTCTTGGTCAACCAAACATTTTAATTTTTTAAATATTTTGTCAGACACAGCCCTACTACTGACCCAAAAGCAAGTCGGCTTCAATATGTTCAAAATCATATAAAGTAGCCACAGAGGTTTTGGGATTCTGTTCGGTTTAAACAGAACTGGAACTTTTGCCACGATGTATCAGCGATATTTCTGGAGTACAAAGAATGACGTATATGCTGAAAAGAACACCCTGCCCACAGTCAAGTATGGTGGTGGCTCTGTGATGTTCTGGGGCTGCTTTGCATACCTTGGGACAGGAATCCTGCAGCGTGTGCACGACAAGATTGATTCATTTATGTATCAGGAAATCCTAGGAGAAAACATCATGCCATCTGTGAGGAAGCTGAAGCTAAGGCACCATTGGACCTTCCAAGAGGACAATGATCCCAAGCATACCTCAAATTCCACCAAGGCTTGGTTGCAGAAGACTTTCTGGAAGATTCTACAGTTGCCATCACAGTCACCAGACTTGAACCCATAGGCTGCTCTGTACGGAAGAATCCTTCTATAGGCGGCTCTGTACTGAACAATGCTTCTACGGGCTGCTCTGTACTGAACAATGTTTCTATAGGCTGCTCTGTACTGAACAGTGCTTCTACAGGCTGCTCTGTACTGAAGAATGCTTCTAAAGGCTAATAGAGAACACATGGACTTGTCATGTTGCTTAAACTGGTGTATGTGAGAACACTTACTTTGATTTGCAAATGGCTGTCCATCACAATCAATCTCTAGTGGTTTTTATAATGCTGTTATCATAACATGTAAAAAACAATGTTGTAATATACTGTACTACTGTGTATATGTTTTGTCTATCTGTCTGTGTGTGTGTGCCACCAAGTTATGCTTCAGTCGGACCGCTACGTTTATCATTGGTAGTTTATCTTAACTTGTCTCTTATCAACAAAAGTTGGCTGCTACAGGTCAGGTAAGTCAACACTTGTAGTCATAACCCAAAAACATAGAATATTATTATTTTGTCTGTATTTAGTCCTAATGATAAACAAAGTAAGGTGTCTTTGTGCCTCAGTGTGTTAGTGGGCTTTGTAAGAGGCTCGTTCTATTGGCAGTTGAAGCGGGCAGGGCACCGCACGGCCTAAATAAACACCAGAGTTAACGAGGGGAGACGTGACGGCATCCTGGAGAAAACTTACAAACTCTTTCTGTACAGAACTAAACTGGCTCTGTCAAACTGTCTGCCTCTCTGTCATTAATGTTGCTTTAGTTGTTTCTCTCTTCCATTTGAGATATCAGTGCAGTGTTCTAGTCCAGTCACAAACTGTCAAGTATGAGTCGAGTCTCGAGTCCCGAGTGTTTAAGTCTGCATCCGAGTCACCAAAGAAGAGCCAGAGTTGAGTCTGAGTTGAGTCACAGTTACTTGAGTTCAAGTCCCCAGTGTCCGAGATCGCAAAGACAATGTAAAGTAAGTTAATAGTTAACAATAAATCAACAAGCTTCTCAATACATTTTGGCTTCATCTGTTGTTAATACTGTCCATGAGGTGAAGGGTGTTACCCACAAAAGAACATCAGCTCTGGAGGGCTCCCCAGCTGTTTCCCGGCCGGTCTTGGTTCCCGAAACAGGAAAAGTGTAACATCTTACATAATTTGTTTTGTAACTTTACACGTAAAATTAGAAAGTAATCAGAAACTTTATCCAACGTCCGAGACCCATTTCATGAATGCTCAAGTCCGATTTTATTTATCCTCGAGTCCGAGTCTAAGTACAAGTCATCAGTGCGCGAGGCCAAATTCAAGTCACGAGTCCAGAGAATAGTGACTCGATAACGCCATCATTGTATAGGTGTATTTAGTTTTGGTCGATCTCTCTCTGTCGTCCTCAGGGACATCAAACCAGACAACATTCTGATGGACATGAATGGCCACATCCGCCTGGCTGACTTTGGCTCCTGCCTCAAACTGATGGAGGACGGCACGGTAAGAACACACTCCCATGCTGGCTGCCTTCATGTGCTAGTCACAATCTAGGACACAGCAAATGTCTAGCTTGACAATACTCACATTTTACTCTTGGGTATTATTAGAATCAACCAAAAGGACTCGTCTCGCTAATAACCTAGCGTGCGTTACTTTCAAATCAACTATTTGTGGCGTTTGAATTTAAAAGATTCCCATTCCGACCCAGCCCAAACCCTTCTCTGTCTCCATTAACTCTACAGCGCTAAATAGACTTCCTCTGGTTAATGAGTTTTTATGAGTTTGGCTGCTTGTCTTTAATAAATTATACCTCAGAGACATCTCTTAACAATCTGTGACTGACACTCATTTGGCCCAATCCCAGTTGAGGTTTATTTATATAGAATAAACTCTATGGCCACGTTTAGTTTGAGTGGACATATTTCACTCCAAATTCACTTCAGCCTCTTAAATCCCAACACTGGGTTACTTTCCCTGGGAGATATAAAAAATATTATTGAAGCATGACATTAATAACATGGATTGTCAACCGCCAAGCCATTCATCGAACCGGTCTCCCTCAGGTTCAGTCCTCGGTTGCCGTGGGGACACCGGATTACATCTCACCGGAGATTCTGCAGGCGATGGAGGATGGGAAGGGCAAGTACGGTCCGGAGTGTGACTGGTGGTCCTTGGGGGTGTGTATGTACGAGATGCTGTATGGAGAGACGCCCTTCTACGCTGAGTCCCTGGTGGAGACGTACGGCAAGATTATGAACCACAAGGTGAGCTGAGTCCAGTTTCACAGCAAGATTTATTTGACTGTTTAAAGAGGAATAATGTTACATTTTGAACATGTGTCTTGGTTCATAAATCCCTTTGAGTTGTCTTTGGGCTGTTGGTGTGCGGCTCTCTCACTTAGGAAGGTTAAATGGCTCACCCCCTTACTAAAGCAATTCGAGAACTTTGTGGATCAGCGTAGGGTAAATATGATATTGGGGAACAGCTAATCGATTGTGATCAGGGAAGGAATGTTGTGATTTTTCGGGCAAGGCCACTTGTCAGGGCAACAAGCAAAATAGTCAAATTGCTTGGAAGCTACAAAAGAAATGTACAAAAACATAAAGTTTTTACTGTAACATTCGATTGTTTGGATTGTTTGGATGTCAACACAATGATATCCACTTTTATTGTTTGCAAAGGTTCTATGTAGCGCTTCAAAGTGGGATCAATGAGATCACCTTGTAAACGTTGCTAACACGCTACCACACGTAATGTTGTGTACAATCCTGCCTGTTCTTACTTAGCAGGCTCACTGCCAGTATGAGGTTCCCCAATAGTGTGTTTTGTCTGTGACACAATATTCGTGTTCACCACAGACATTTGTCATTCCAAAAACATTTTCTATCTAGCTCTTTGGTGAGAGGAGCGTGAAATCATCTTGTTTTTTTAAACCCTGACTCTCTTAATGAGATACAGCTCATGACAGATTTTTACATTTTGACTAAGAACCGATTATTATATAGAGCAACATCCTGGGAGCACCGTAAGGACACCGGTCAGATGGCCTGACCACTCAGCCACCTTGCCCTCACTTCTGATCTGACCACTCAGCCACCTTGCCCTCACTTCTGATCTGACCACTCAGCCACCTT
>JACXGM010008834.1:6743-28566 GCA_016801145.1 Umbra pygmaea | reverse complement strand
AGAGAGAGAGAGAGAGAGAGAGAGAGAGAGAGAGAGAGAGAGAGAGAGAGAGAGAGAGAGAGAGAGAGAGAGATAGAGAGGGAGAGGGAGACAGAGAGACAGAGAGACAGACAGAGACAGAGACAGAGACAGAGACAGACAGGTAGAGAGAGAGGCCCACCCAGCATCAGCATGCGGTTTCTTTCCTTACCATGTGCCCTGTTCATCAGATCTGTGCTGCCGTACGTGCGAAGCATCCCCACAGTGAGCACCGGCTAATAATAGAGCGGAACAGCCTCTTACATAACACACTAGCCCACTGCATTGTGGGATGGATGGCGGGTAACTGGCCAAACAGTATTTTGCTCCTGCTGTGTCACGGGCAGGCACACAAAACACGTACACGCTGGGTGTAGCACAGGGATGCTCTACAATTAGGTTAAGAATAATATGGTGCAGTGAAACATGGTGTGTGTGTGTGTGTGTGTGTGTGTGTGTGTGTGTGTGTGTGTGTGTGTGTGTGTGTGTGCGTGTGAGAAAAATGGTGTGGGACACAGAGCGTAGAGAAGCAAAAACATGAAACATTTCTACAAAACAAAGTTTAAGGATCGTGCTCAGTTCTTGGCAACCAGTCCTGCTATTCTCCATATCAATTCAAAAGTTTAATCTTCCAATATTTTTTTATATTCCCGTATTTTTCTTCGAGACTACTAGAGAACTAGAGTAGCCCTGAGTACAGTACGGCAAAATATCTGCCATTATTTGTTGAGGTATTATTATTTCCTTCCATCAATCCTGACTCAGCCTGGATGTTTTTGTCTCAGGGTGGCCAGAGTGAGGACAGATGGTCATGAGGACCTCGTGCTCACTGTGAAACGGTAACTGCGGTAAGGTAGAGGTGTGGGGGCGGTAAAGGTAGGTGGGCCTTTTTGGCCGGCTGTCAGTGTGGAGGAATGCTGCCATGGAGACAAGACACATTAATAGCTCCTTTCCTACACTAACCTAACTCTTATTACGGCTTTCACATCAGTATATTTCTATAATTTCTGTTTACGTAAAACTGTTATTAAATAATGATTTAATGATATAATGACTTTCTCAAACTGTACTACCAGTGTTATTTTTCCATTCAGAAACAACTCTTCTCATGAAGCAGTTCCCAAGGGAAAAAGAAGATTTACTGCTAAACTCTTACGATATGAGGGACACTTACAAAGTGGATCATATAATCCCATCAGAATGACTGACTCATTGAAACTGAAGTTATTAGCATTCGATTGTATGTGTCAGAAAGCCAAGGCTCTTCTCTCAATTCTCACTGTATGGTTTGTTCATCTATTTCTGTCATGACAAACAACACAGGGGAAATGTAAAATAAACCCTTCTTTTTAGCTGTGTGAGAGTGAACGCAACGTGGTGCCAGTGCCCTGAAATAGCCCACACTTTGTCCATGGTGTGACTCAAAGTAGGAACAGCCAGGTAGGTGGAGAGTCGCAATGACTCCAGCAGGGAGGTTGTGGGAACATGGCCAGGCTTTAACCTGCGATGGTGCACTAAAAACACAAACAGACTGAAAGGAAAATGAGACAAATATACAGGAGAGAATAAGGAAGAAACAGATATTGGGATATGAAGAAAGAGAGACACAGGAAGCAAACAAACAAACAAACAAACAGTGTGAGAACAGCACTAGTTAGACCGAACTAAAATATGAGAAAAAAAGAAAGACAACTATTCGACACACCGGAAAGAATCAAATAAGGAAACAGTCCAAATTGGAATGCTTCAGTTGCTCCCTTGCCTTTAATCTCATTCCAAGACAATTTTCAGATGGTCTGGTGGATCCTTGCTTCAAATCTGGCCTTCAGTAGCTTATAAGGCTACTGCCAGAAATCGGCGGAGCGACAGTCATTGGCTCAATCGGTAAACCTGAATGACCAACCTACCTCCCACTACACCCTCCCTTCTCTGGAGGTGCCCCCCCCCTGCAGTTGTGTTATTCACTACATTTTAACAATTGCATAAAGGCTTTCTTCCATAAGTCCTTTCCTCAAATGCCAACTTTGAGTGGAGTGTTCAGAGCTCTAATGCATTGTGCACAATGTCATGGACATGAGGTTACCTTGCCCTAAACAGAGAGTACACGATGTCAGAATACCTGAGCACTGTGATTAACCCTGTTTGCATCCTTCATATTTTCAATTCGATTTGGCAATGCAAACCCGTTTCCCATGACTGAAATACCTTTTTACATTGTCATCCCTTTCCGTCTTATGCTTTATAACTCATGCATCGGTATAGATGAGTTTTAGGTAGCACTGTATTCCTGCGGATAGGGTTAGAATGGAAGCGAAAGGAGATGAGGTGAATCAGAGCCGGGTGAGTCGGCAGAAACATAGCAGCAGAGGTTTCTCCCTGTTTTAGCTTTAAACAACTGATAGCATTATCTGCAGAGCTCAGCTTAAAGAGGCTGATCTTATAGCTGCAGCGTGAACAAGTGTCGTCAACAATTAGCCATAAGCTGTACACACACGTAAGCACAAGCATACACACTCAGGGACACGCAAACACACACTCCCGCCCCCCCGCTTCTTGAAGAAACCCGATACGCCCTTCTCCGCTTTCTGCTTCTGAATGGGATTAGAAGAAGAATCTAATTTAATAAAGGTTAAACCCTGTGGAACAACTCTACACTAGAGCATGAAATTCCCTCACGAACACACATTCACTCGCACAAGCACACACACACAAACTCTGAATGCAAACACCGCCTATCACATACTACACACTTCCTACAGCTACACACTCAGACACACACATACGGTACACAAACAGTCATGCAAAGCCAGAGGCGTATATTGTGATGGTGGACAAACTGTCCATAAGGCTAAACCTTTAAAAGAAGTAATGACCTGACATCTTAAAAGCACTCTCAATCAGTGTGCCTGATGCAAACAAACAGTACTCGACATTTGATGATATTGATTTTTAAATGACTTCAAAATGTAAGCCATACGGTTGCTAGTCTACTTTTAGGATCCATGAAAGTGACAGATCTCACATGCACTGTTTAGAAGTTAGTTATATCAATGGCACAATACTATAGTCCATTAACCAACCACAAGTTACCCACCAAAGTTCATTAAATGCCCCTTGTCCCCTGCCTTGCAAAAACCATGAGTACAGTTCGGATTGTGTTTCCATCTACCCCAGTGCACTTGAAACCAAGCCAAATTAAGAAATATCAGAGGATTTTAAAAAACAAAAAGAAGAAATACAGTTTTTACAGCTTTGAGCTGGTCTCTTTATAAGCTATTCTCTACCATACAACAGTTTTCTCCTCTCTATACGGGGTTGGACAGTAGGATTTCCTCTGGCACTTTTCACATAAGCTTTAAATGCATGAACCATTCTCCAGTTTCACAGTAGTGGAAACACTTACATGGCCAGCCTCGGCCAGTCCGCACCAGTGTGGCGCAACATGGTACATTTTAAAACTTGGTAACAGAGAAGAGGCATAACCAACAACCACAACTTACGCACAAAATTTAACTAAACAACAACCACAAGTTACAGAACAAACTTTACCAAACGACAACCACACGTTACACAACATAATTCACTAAACAACCGGACGTTTACTAAACATAGTTTACTAAACAAAATGTTACACCAAATTTCACTAAAAAACAACCACAACTTACACACCATAATTCACTAAAAACGTTACCCACTAGACTAAAGAACAAGGACTGTTTACACACCAAGCACAGTTCACTAAACAACAAACATTTTACATCGTGGTTCACTTAAAAACAATAATATGCTACACCAAAGTTAAAGAACAACAGATTGTTGCAACATAGGTAACAAATGAAACAAATACAACAACATTTTACACCATAATTGACAAATCTAAATTATATACATATAACTAAGTAAGTTGTTCAGGTTATGGGGTGGGCCGGGAGGAAAACTGTAGAGCACTGTACAATGTGATACAGTATGGTAGTGCTGAAGGCTACTGGTAATATACTCACTAAGGCAGCCAGCAATGCCTAGTAAAGCCTGCCTGGAGGGCAGTTAAAGAGTACAGATGAGTCACACAGCTGGCAGCAGCCGTCTCCCTTCCACCTTGTCTGTCTTTTCCTATTCCTCTTTCTTTCGCTCGCTTCTGTCCACTTACACTCTCTCTCCAGCTTTCCCTCTCCATCCCTCTTTCATTTCTGCCTTCCCTTCTCACTTGCTTTAGCTCAGTGGCGCTGGAGGGTCACCATGGAAACAGGATTCAAGGGAGTTCAGTCAGGATCGTGAAGCACGGAGGCGGGTGGGCAAGGAAGAGCAAGCGTGGATGAAAGAGAGGGACAGGAGAGTGAGAGACACAGACAGGAAGTGATGTAACAAGAGGACAACAAGGCCATTATGTTTTCACGTCATCATTACAAAACGCTTCGTCTGTCTTCTTCACAGGAGCTCTCCTCTAGCAGCATCCAGCAGGACTATCTGGCTGTTCACTGTTCCACATCGAATCAAGGCAACCAAAAACAGACGCTCGTCATGAGCCAGCAGAGACCAGTCCTACAAACACAACTTGTCCCCAGTGTGTGTGTGTTTGTGTAAAAGGCTCAGTGCTGCTTGTTACCAATGTCCGCTGGGACTGATATTAGATAGCCCTGACCCACTGAGGGTCAAATTGTCCTCCAAGTAACTTGCTGAAATTTTACTGGACAATGGCTAATGGGCGACAAAAAACTAGGACTGTTTAGATCCATCACAGTGTTTCTCTCACAGACAAGCTTTCACAGAAAGAACGGGCTAACTGGTTCCATGTGGCAAGCCTGGTCTACAGCTCAGAGGGAATTCAAGACTTCCCTAAGTGTGGAAATGACATAGCGTTTGGCATAAAACGCAGAGGCTTATGCCTTCAAGAAATGGCAGACCAATCAGACACAATGGATCCATTGACACCCAGAGAACCACATTACACCAGAACCTAATGGCTGAATCCTGGATGGAAAGCAAGCTGAGCCAATCGGAGTTGTATTGTGCCCGGCCTGGTTACGCATCCACCATAGTTACTGGAGCTGTGCGCAAAGGACAATGGGGACATTTTACGGTAGTGTGAGAACTGCTACTGCGGGGGGGGCGGAAGAAGGGGAACAGTTAAGTTGACTCACCCTGAACACAGAATTTTAGCTCCTTTATATCAGTAATCGTGCTGGCATGCATCCTCTCCGGAACCTTCTTGCTCATACGGTTGTAGTTCCGCCTCTTCTTGGTCTCGCCCCACAGGTTGGAGCCACCATGCATGCTGGGTATGTTGAGGACAGCAATGCCTTCCAACGACGTGCTGCTAAGGTCCAGGATAATGCCATCACACTGGGAAGGAGAGAGTGAGAGTGGGTGATGCGCGTGCAATAATCAGCATGTAGCAAAACATTTGTTCATTCAAATCAATGCATGCAATGCCTGGTCTTGAGCAAGGCATTTTATTATTTCACCTTCTTTTAACCAGGTAAGTTGACAGATTGTTCTCTACAGCAATGACCTGAGGGGTATGTTACAGGGGTAAGAGGAGCAATAAGGAGTAACTGTCTTGTTCAGGGACAGAATAACAGACATTTTACATTGGCAGTTGGCAGATTAGAACCAGGGACTTTTCTGACACTAGTCAGATGAGCTAACCGCTAGACCAACTTGTTACCCACAGTAACCCTAATTACTGCCAGGTCAGTGGTGTAAATAGGAATGTGTACTCGGTCAAGTTCCCGGCTAAAAAAAGGGTAAACATCATATGTATTTTTTTAATGAATGAAGACTTGAGACAATGCGTGACAAAGAAAATGCTCCACACTGACGTCTCCAGATGGGGCTACGCAGCGCTGTTTTTATTAATTAATTAGTTAATTAATTAACTAATGTATTGATTTATGATAACAGTGTCCTCAAAGTCTCCTTTTCAAAATGTACTTAGAGATCTTTTTCTGTTTCAAATTCAGCAAAATGATCAAACCAAAACAACCAGGTTTCTTTGACATTGTCGTCTGTATGTATTGTTCCGTATGTTTGACTAAAGTTCAACACACCTGTTAAAATAAGCAATGTAGAAACAGAAAAAGAAAGCACATCCACAAAATTCAGCAACCACCCATCAGCACAGAAAATTATATCGGAATGCGCTGTCGGAGCAAAGACATTTATGACATGTATAACAGAGTTTCAAGGGCCATGTTTCAGGAATACAGGAAATAACATAACTCAGGCATGCACACACACACACACACACACACACACACACACACACACACACACACACACACACACACACACACACACACACACACACACACACACACACACACACACACACACACACACACACACACACACACACACACACACACACACACACACACACACACACACACACACACACTCAAATATAGGACGCTTATATATACAAGTTGTAGAGAAACAGAAATGTGTCAACATTCTTGATGCACCCAGGGAGAGTGGTCTCACCGCCAGTGAGCTGCCAATATTGTAAACGGCCTCGAGGGCACAACTACAGATCATCTTGGCAGCTCAGGGATTTGAATCCAGTTCCTTCTGGTTACTGGCCCATCACTACACTAGGCTACTAGCCACTACACACAAACGTATCTCTGTTTCTGTCTATGAAGTGCATTCATTGTCAGTTTACTCTGTGGAGCTTTTAATAGCCCTGTTTAATCACATATTTCAGGATGATAGTGGTGAATCCATCTACGCCACATTTCACCAGCATCACTCTGCTTCCTGCAGCAAGGCACAACACTGGAAAATTACTGCAACACTGTCTGTCTGTCTGTCTGTGTGTGTGTCTGTGTGTGTGTCTGTCTGTCTGTGTGTCTGTCTGTGTGTGTGTCTGTCTGTGTGTCTGTTTGTGTGTCTGTCTGTGTGTCTGTGTGTGTGTCTCTGTGTGTCTGTCTCTATGTGTGTCTGTCTGTGTGTGTCTGTGTGTGTCTGTGTGTGTCCGTCTGTCTGTGTGTGTGTCTGTTTGTGTGTGTTTCTGTCTGTTTGTGTGTGTGTCTGTGTGTGTGTCTGTCTGTGTGTGTCTGAGTGTGTGTGTCTGCCTGTATGTGTGTCTGTTTGTGTGTGTTTCTGTCTGTTTGTGTGTGTGTCTGTGTGTGTGTCTGTCTGTGTGTGTGTCTGTGTGTGTGTGTCTGTGTATGTGTGTGTGTCTGTCTGTGTGTGTCGGGCTGTGTGTGTCTGAGTGTGTGTGTCTGCCTGTATGTGTGTCTGTTTGTGTGTGTGTGTGTGTCTGTGTGTGTGTCTGTGCGTAACACTCAGATTAGTGTGTGGGAGCTTGAACCCATTGACACACACCTCTAAGAACCTGCCTATTACAAGCCAGCAAAGAAGCTGCTGGTTAATGTACAGGTTACACTTTGGTTGAAGGTTTAAGGGTAATTATTAAGGGGTGTATTGAGTCCCAGACATCGTTAATGTGTTTTTGTGAAAAACGTCTATGTGAAACTGACTGCATTTTATGATATTCAACTGTATTAGAAGATGTCAATATAAATTACATGGTTCTCTATAACATCCACTGACAAACGCTCAGGTCATTTTAGTGTTTCATACCTTCATAGAATACATGTCTCTACGTCAATCCCCGACATTCTAACTGCTTCACATCTCATTTAAAGCTGGTTTTGGAGTATAAAAATACTTTAGTATTTTATTATTATACTTGTCTGTGTGCTTCGAATCTGCAAAGCAGTTATGGTGTCAGTTGCACTTCAAAATTGTACTGATTCAGTTGAAAAGAAACATGATATACCCATGCTTATTTCATCCGTACTGTACGAGCATCCCAAATGACAGTATTCTGTAGAAAGTGCATAACTGAGAACATATTCAAATTTTTTGCAATAACCTGGGAGCATTTCAGGTGAAATGCCTTGCTTGTTGACGGAACAACTGTTTTTTCAGCTTGGTGGCTTAGATATTCTAGCAACCTTTTAGTAACGGTAGTCAGATGGTCTAACTACTAGACAAACCTGTTGCCCCATGAATGTAAGGAAATGTAAGCTACAAAATAATTAGCAGCATGCCATCCATTTCTTTTGAAGTAGATATGACAGTGATAGTCAAACTTAATTAATACTGATAAATTGTGCACATAATACCTTAGCTAGATTTATAATGGCCCAAAAAAGAGTTGCTCATCAGGTGTCAAAATTATTATAATTATTTACAGTTTTCCTGTTATGGGACTAGGTCCCCTCTTACTCTTTCAGAATTCCAGTACAGCAATGGCTGTATAAAATATGTATTCCAACAAGAAGGGAATAAACATTTTTCGGTATTAAACATTTTTCGGTATTAAAGAGGACATTATAAACATTTCTCAGGAAGCATTGAAAATGTGGATCTTTCAAATTATCTGGAGCCAAAGGAATACTGTTGACTTACCTCCACTTCAATACCCTCGTTGAGTTTCTTGCACGTGGCAGAGATGGTCTCTGTGGTGCCAAACTCAAAGTACCACAGCTTGTTCTTCATTCTGTAAACCAAACAGGAAGAAGCAGGAAAAGGAAGAGAGACGGTGTCATCAGGGGTCCCTCGTGGCCCTGCACTAAGTTGGCTGCACCGCTATTTCCATTATTCAGTGATGCTTTGGCAGAATATGTCAACACAAAGGAAGTCTCAAGTATTTTTTCTGTAATTTAGATTTATAAATATTTCTGTGATTTAAAAAGGTTTACACATCCAAAAACTCAGGAAACCTACGCTGAGCATTAACGGCTATATAAAAAGAAAGCCTGCACACTGTTTTGTTCTTCTTCACTTTACTTCATTGGGGCGTCAGATGGCTCAGTGGTTAGGGAGACATGTAGTCGGAAGGTTGCAGGTTCAAGCCCAGAATCTGAACAAATGTTGTTGTGTCCTTGAACAAGGCACTTTACCCTAAGTTGCTCCAGGGGAATGTTCCAGTACTTACTGTAAATCGCTTTGGATTAGAGAATCTGCTAAATGACAAAAATATAAAAATTATATAAATAAACAAAATGTAATTCCTCTTCGATGGCAAGATCTCAATTGTACTATAGCTAATAACCATTTGGGAGTGGAATAGAATGTGACTGCAACAATGTTGATGGTCTTTGGCGTTTTGATTAAGATGGGATGTTGGCATAGGACAAATGGAGTTAATATGTTTGTGCATTTCTCTGTAACGATGCCCTTTCCATTACAGTCTACCGAATTACTATATTGACTACTGTGGCCCACAACCTGCTAAAACAGGTAGAGCAAGGGGTTATGACATTACAGTACTGAGCTGTCACTAGAAAACAAAGACACAGATGGAGCCAGCGAGGCAATGAAGCTTAACAGACGTCAACTAAACATTATGAAAATCAACTTAACAACAATTACGTCTAACTACATTCAATCATTTGTATTTCCATCATTCTCTAATCAGATTAGATCCTCCTGGTCCCCAGGGAATAGAATGACCTATTAAAGAAGATCTGTCCCACTGAGCACCAGCATGGATATCAGTCTTTTTCCTGTAATTCATCTAAAGTGCCTATGAAAGACATACAGTCGGACAGGGGGAAGGACAGTTGCAAAGACAGACAGACAATCCAATGTTAAACAGGTGTGAGAAATATCACTGGCTTTGAAGAGAAATCCAAATCCCACAGTCCCCCTGAGCCATGAGTGTGTGTGTGCTTGTGTGTGTCAGGGACATGTAGTGAGTGTAGGCATGGTAGGCACAGCCTACCCAGTGATAATCTGTCAAAATATTTCTTATCAAAGTTATAATTTAAAATAAAAAATGTTTTGTCCTGAAATAAAAAAAATGCTAAAACTGTATTAAATCCTAACGAGAAAGCGCCATTGGAGGGTATGTGCATAGATACTCATGGTGAGGCGGAATGTCCTTGACCATGCCCCCGAGTTGGGTCCAAAATTTTGGATAGTTAATTCATTCCAATGTTAAAATGCCTACATTATGCAAAATTCTACAATGACTGTATTTTACTGGGTGTAATTCTATAAACATGTTGGATGTGCTTGGTTGGTCCTATTGAATATAGTTGCATGTTGTTTTAATCAACATACATCATCATGCCTAAAAACACTTTAATTCCAGGTTTCAAAATGTTAGCATGAGCATGTCTCCCGGAATGTACGTCACAATTCCCTAGAATGTTCTTTCAGCAAGAAACTTCCCAAATCTGGAAACCCAATTGCTTTCGGTACATAATATATACATTTTGTATGATAAGTGTCAATTTTGGGGTTTCAAACATACCTTTTCTTATGAAAAATTCTAATTATTATAATTTATAAACAATTCTAAGCATTACAGCATCATTAAACATCATGGTTTAAATAAGAATAAAATAATTATTAGCACCTCTCGAAACCCTTTATGTATTGTCTATAAATATATATTGTCAATATACAGTGCCTTACAAAAGTATTCGGCCCCCTTGAACTTTTCGACCTTTTGCTACATTTCAGGCTTCAAACATAAAGATATGAAACTGTAATTTTTTGTGAAGAATCAACGACAAGTGGGACACAATCATGAAGTGGAACACAATTTATTGGATATGTCAAACTTTTTTAACAAATAAAAAACTGACAAATTGGGCAAGCAAAATTATTCAGCCCCTTTACTTTCAGTGAGGATCTCTGAATGATCCAATGTTGACCTAAATGACTAATAATAATAAATAGAATCCACCTGTGTGTAATCAAGTCTCCATATAAATGCACCTTCTCTGTGATAGTCTCAGAGGTCCATTGAAAGCACAGAGAGCATCATGAAGAACAAGGAACAAACCAGGCAGGTCCGAGATACTGTTGTGGAGAAGTTTAAAGCCGGATTTGGATACAGAAAGATTTCCCAAGCTTTAAACATCCCAAGGAGCACTGTGCAAGCGATAATATTGAAATGGAAAGAGTACCAGACCACTGCAAATCTAACAAAACCCGGCCATACCTCTAAACTTTCAGCTCATACAAGGAGAAGACTGATCAGAGATGCAGCCAAGAGGCCCATGATCACTCTGGATGAACTGCAGAGATCTACAGCTGAGGTGGGCGATTCTGTCCATAGGACAACAATCAGTCGTATACTGCACAATCTGGGCTTTATGGAAGAGTGGCAAGAAGAAAGCCATTTCTGAAAGATATCCATAAAAAGTGTCATTTAAAGTTTGCCACAAGCCACCTGGGAGACACATCAAACATATGGAAGAAGGTGCTCTGGTCAGATGAAACCAAAATCGAACTTTTTGGCATAATGCAAAACGTTAATGTTTGGCGTAAAAGCAACACAGTTCATCACCCTGAACACACCATCCCCACTGTCAAACATGGTGGTGGCAGCATCATGGTTTGGGCCTGCTTCTCTTCAGCAGGGACAGGGAAGATGGCTAAAATTGATGGGAAGATGGATGGAGCCAAATTTAGGACCATTCTGGAAGAAAACCTGATGGAGTCTGCAAAAGACCTGAGACTGGGACGGAGATTTGTCTTCCAACAAGACAATGATCCAAAACATAAAGCAAAATCTACAATGGAATGGTTCACCAATAAACATATCCAGGTAATAGAATGGCTAAGTCAAAGTCCAGACCTGAATCCAATCAAGAATCTGTGGAAAGAACTGAAAACTGCTGTTCACAAACGCTCTCCATCCAACCTCACTGAGCTCGAGCTGTGTTGCAAGGAGGAATGGGCAAAAATTTCAGTCTCTCGATTTGCAAAACTGATAGAGACATACCCCAAGCGACTTACAGCTGTAATCGCAGCAAAAGGTGGTGCTACAAAGTATTAACTTAAGGGGGCTAAATAATTTAGCATGCCCAATTTTTCAGTTTTTTATTTGTTAAAAACGTTTGAAATATCCAATAAATTTCGTTCCACTTCATGATTGTGTCCCACTTGTTGTTGATTCTTCACAAAAAATTACAGTTTCATATCTTTATGTTTGAAGCCTGAAATGTGGCAAAAGGTCATAAAGTTCAAGGGGGCCGAATACTTTCGCAAGGCACTGTAAATATATATTGCGGAGCGAAGGCTGGCTCGTTTGATCCGATCAAACAGACGAGCTAATGTACCTGATAGAAAGGTGTCAGAACACAGGGCATCGCAGTTTGTTATGTATGGGGCTGCTGTTTTGGTGGACCTACACAATATTTGGCAGGTGGTTAAATTGTTATGGCTGATGGTGTATATATAGCTACAATGCCCACCACAATTATTGGCACCCCTAGTAAATTAAGCAAAAAAGTGTTAGTAAAGATGCTTCTTTTGGTGAATAGGCATAATGTCACACTGACAAAATATACAAACATCCAACCTATAAATGAAGTACATGTATTAAGATATAAACAATCTGTCACCAAAGAAACAGCACTGAGTCTGCTCCTGTATCTAATAGGTCGAAGAATACAGGGCAAGGAAACTGAGACAATTCCTCTTTATTTAATCTTTCCAGATCATACTGGTTCCTTGGTCCTCTCTTATGCCCTCTTCAGCTCAGCCCACAGGTTTTCAATAGGATTTAGGTCAGGGGACTGAGATGACCATGGCAGAAGCTTGACTTTGTGTTCTGTGAACCATTTTGTGTTGATTTGGACGTATGTTTAGGATCATTGTCCTGCTGAAGGATCCAATGATGACCCAGTTTCAGTTTCCTGGCAGAGGCAGCCAGATTCAGGTGTAAAATTTTATGATGCCATGTATCCTATCAAGTTTCCAGGGCCTTTGGAGGAAAAACAGCCACACAACATCATGGAAGCTCCACCATACTTCACAGTGGGGATCAGGTACTTCTCGTTATAAACATCCTTCTATTTACGCTAAACCTTCCTTGAGTGGTTTGTTGCAAAAAAGCTTAAATTTGGTTTCATCTGACCATAGCATTTGGTTCAAAAGTTCCAGTTGTGTTTACAATACCACAGGCGCTTACATTTGTGGTGTATGACAGGAACAGCTTTTATCTGGCACACTTTCCAAATAATTAGTTGGCATGGAGGGTGGCGTATAATAGTAGTTTTGGAGACTTCGTGACCTCACGATGCTACTCTTGTCTGTAACTCTGCAACAGTGATCTTCGGGATTTTTTGTCTCTCTGACCATCATCCTTACTGTGCATGGTGGCAAAAAAACAATTGGATTTTTAACAGTTTCAGTTGCTTTGAACTTCTTTAGAATTCCCCTAACAATAGACATGGGCATTTTCAAGCGAGCAGCTATTAACTATAACCATTCCCTGATTTATGAAGCTCAACACATTTTTCAATCACTTGATTTGTGTGTGCTCTTATTTTTCCATTGTTGATGTTTGAATAAGGAAATATGGCCTCTGTGTCACCTCGTATTTGTACCCCAGTGAAACAGGAAGTCATGGATTACTGCCTGAAAGTTCTTAAACACTATGCTCAACTTAAAACAGTAAAATCTAAATGGAAATATTGTTTCAGACACATGATGTTCACAACAATTTCTAAGGGGGCCAATAATTGTGTCCCATGTTGTTTTGTTCGAAATAATTATTTATTGGTGACAGATGTTTTGTTTTCGGAGTAACTGTGCATCAATTGAAGGTTGGGTGTTTGGACATTTTCATTGTAACATTACGCCAATTCACCAAAAGTTGCATCTTCCCTAACCATTTGTTATTCATTTTACTGGGGGTGAAAATAATTGTTGAGGGCACGATTTAATATTTTCTCCTGAGCAAATCTGGCTTTGTGAATATCCTGCCTACCCAGCCACTGACTTCACTGTATGTGCCTGGTGTGTGTTTGTGTGTGTGAGAGAGTGACAGGTATAAGGAGGAATGGGAGGACACACAGCCACACTCATTTGGCACCATTATTTTTATGTAAGCAGCCTTCAGCCATTCAATAGATGGTCATAGACAAAACCTCCCTCTGTTCATCAGCACCTGTGCAGGCCACAGAAAGCAAACAGCTTGCCTGGGGACTCGGTTTAATCTGTGGGAAGCAGGAATGTTCTCGAATACGGAATGCCAAGCATACGTCGTTTTGGCCTTCTAGATTCCAAAGAACCTTCTTTGGTGGTGTTATAATTTCCTCCCACATTTTCTTTTGATATGGACTTTGTCAATGTTTGGAAGTAACTAACAGCAAGTCTACCAGAAGACGTACAGTTTGCCTTCCCTCTACCTGCCCGATATGTATTCCTATCCATCTTCCTCGCATGGAATTTGGCACCTGCTATCATAAATTAATGTCTAGAAAGATGAGGGTTGATGCTTAGAGACTTCATTAAAATAGTATATACATTGTAATTTAGTTTTTACTGTTAGGCATACCAACAATGCAAACACACAACATTAACAAACAGTATTAACAGTACTGCCACAGCAACCATAATATTTGATGAGACTTGATTGAGCCTACATCCTGGATGTTACGTGCAGAAAGCGAAGAATAAAGACTGAGGCTGGACTGCGTCCAGCAGCCATGTGTCTTGAACACCTGGCCCCTGAAAGATGTGTTTAGCCACGCTAAATGGCGTGTTTGTGTGTCCTTCCACTGTTCTGCTGATTGGTAACTGTCAATCATGGCCCTTTTACAGTGGTTTCCAAGGGCAAGACTCACAGGGTGTGCTGCTGATACTTTCAACATGGTTATTGGCTAAACAAGGTCTGATGCCATGTGGACATAATAGGTACCAGACAACTCCTCTCATGACTAGACTGTATTTCAGAACACTGTGAATGAACCAGAAAAACAAAAACATGTCACTGCTGATATAAGGAGACTGTTTACTAATGCAGCTAGGTACTAATGATTGAAATTCATACCCAGTCCAACTGTAAATATACAGAGCAGGGTTTTTGCTCCCCCAATACCTACCCTACAATGGTTCACTGTTACTTTAAGGCCTTGTTCACTGTTTAGTCCTCAACACTCGACTCACAGTTCAGTAGAAATCTCTGCTCAGTCCATTACAGGATTAGAAGCATATTTGAGATCATAATTAGGCATGCTTTGGAATCACAATCACCCAAACTGCCTAACCTCATTAGTTAGCTTCCACTTCAGAAGCCATGTATATCAGGTCCACCAACACTCTGCCAGACACTGGCACGGTACAACATCCCCGCTCACGTGAACACAGCATACAGCATAGAGCACAATCACCAGAATTCTAAACACCTGTATCCCGTTTACCCATCTATACATAAGCCTGTCAGATTGATTGCCTCTTCGCAACTGTTTCTCTTTTAACTTACTAAGCGTTATTCCTGATTTACTATTGCTTGTGTATGACCCATCCTGCTGTTTCCTGTATTACGTTTTTTAAATTCTGTCATCTGTACCTTAGCTGGAGCCTACCTGTGCGCGACCTTGCCTGACCATCAACTTCCCTTGATTACTGGATTTGGTTTACCTTGATTGCATGTGTAACGACGCTGCCTGCCCCCCGACTACTCTGTATACAGATCCTGGTTACGCTGGAATTGGAGATAGCTCTTTCCTTTTCTAGTATTCCTTCCTTTGGGACATTAGATTCAGCCTTCAAGTAGCATTATATATTATCCCTGCCTGCTTTCCAAGGGTACATGTTGTATACTAAGATTAAATTCAATTTTACACATTTCCTGAGTCTGAGTGTTACACTGTAACTGCCACCCCAGTCCTGTGGAAAAATGATACTTTGGGTCAAAAGGTACCTCCAAAACACTATACAACCCTAAACCTACACAAAACTAACACTATACAACTGTAACCATACACAACCCTTACAATACACAAACCTAACCCAAGCCCTAACCCTACAATATCAGAACCTTACATAAGACTTATCATACAAAACCTTACCCTCCACAAACAATGCTTGTACAGGTGTCCCACTGTACCTTGGCAAAAACCTTCTGAAAATATACATGTTTTATTATCTGAGGTAGCAGGTGCAATGAATGCAGTATTTCACACAAAAATAAATGGTTTTCTTTTCCATGCTTTGAGAGATCCAGCATAGCTTGCAAGGCTGTGCATGTCAGTCTGTAGGGCCCAAGGCAGTTAAATGGAGGGAAGTGGGTTCACAGGTTCAAACTGCGCTAACTATGCCCTCAGGAAGCAAAGGCCGATCAGTCTTTCTGATTGGAGACCAGCCAGAGCACAACAGAGACAACCAGCGTTGACAGATGTATTCATATTTCATTACAGTGGAGAGGAGATTTTATCCGCATGGTAGGATGGGAAAAAGAGGTGGAAACAACACTAGGATACAGGTTGTATGGAAAGAGAGTGAGGTGGCTTTAAATGAATGAAAGTCAGAGAGAGACCTATGTAGAACTGTGTGCATGGCTGGATTCCAACAGCAGACATTACCTTGTGGTGAAGACAGATTCACTGTTTAACATGAATAGATCTGCTTGCATGCAAGGGTAAAGTTAAATTGTTTTGAAGGTTTCCAAAGCAGTGGACACTTAAATCATACCCTTTTTAGACACACTTCCATTCACAAGCGGTGACAAAAGTGTTAAATTCATATTAGAGTTCTCTTTCAGAAGAACTAGGTGGCTTTATAGTAGGGGAGACCGGGGGCAATTGTAACAGTTATAACACACTCAATTCCTCCAATCAGGAACAAGCTATAGTGACAACACTTAGACTGCAGTTGATCAGTAGGATTCTCTCTCTGCCTGTGGAAAATGAGCAGGATCATTACACCTCCGCAGACGTTTACAAAAAAACAGCTAATAAAGGTGTTGCTAACTAGCATAGAGGGATTTTATCATGGCTGCAAGATTGGGGGCAGTTGTAACACTGTGTTACAATTTCTCCGAGCCACATGGCCCAATGTATGTACCTTGTTTGTCTGTGCTGACATGAAAATGTACATATTTTACTAAATTTAAATGTAAAATTACATTAAAAAAAGTTTATAAAAATAAATGGGGTTGTTCTAGTATAAAATAATGTTTTTATGTGTTCAAAGAATATTAGATATTGACAGAGTAAAATATACTTTTAACTCAAATAAGATAAGGAAAATCTAGTTACAGTAGCACTAGAATAGCCTTGTCTTCTGCAAAAACAGAACATTTTTAAATGCATATGATCCCTGACATCTAAAGGAATTTGAACCATATACTGTACAAAAGAAAATATTATTAAAACATTACTAGATACTACAGTGGTAATGTAATTGAGGTATGCTTTTATTTCATATACACTGGGTTAATATGCCCTATCTTTTCAGTGTTAATATTGCCTCCCACCAATGGGGGCAATTGTAACACTGACTTCTTGCATTCAATTTAATAATGTAGTGTTGTCCTTATTTGCGAAAATATATCAAATGTATTATTAATTAATAAACATATATATGTTTCTTATATCAAAAGATGACTAGTGTATTTCAAGTAGTCTGTGAGCTATATAAGGAAAATGTTATACTTGCCCCCAGTCTCTCCTAACTATTTGCCTATCTACTCTGATTAGCTGGAAATAGAATGTCATGTTTTAGTCAAAGGGAAATAAGCACATGGGTAGTTTACTGCAAAAATGACTCGTCAAAATATAAAGCTAAGTTGACAGGTTTAACCATTTCACAGTAGGTATTGAGCACACTTTCGAACAACACACAACATTTGTTTGACTGAAGCTGTTGGTAAATTATTTGAACAGTTCTCAAGCAAAGCCTGCTGGCTGACAAACATAGCAAGGTATCTATTTTAGCTTTCCACATTTCCAAGAGAAATAATCATTGATACAGTTCATTGATCACTAAACAGTAAACCACGTGGGAACACCAGCCAAACGGCTTCACAGGGAATTATATGGCACATCAAATTTTCTAGGGAGCGTAAATCTGCTTCAATCGTTCTACGAAGGGAAATCAACATTGCAACAGTCCGTTCATTTCGTCTCTGAAGCATCTGTACTAGGTTTAAACCCCACGCCTACACATAAATCCACCATGCCTCCCCAGTCTCCCCCTCACACCCTCCCCATTGCCCCGCAGCGTGATAACCATCTCCTCTAATCCCCTGTGAGAGCACTGACCCCTGACCGCCCCTCTGCCCCCTCCTCTCTCCCCGTATCTCTGCTACAGATCAGTCTAAGCTCACTTCACCCTGCACGGGCAGCCACAGCAGCCTTTGTCCAGATGATCCTGGCTGAGATACAGGGCCTGACTGGCTGATGGACAGAGGCTGTGTGTGCGCGCGCGTGTGGCAGCGCGGTGGCTCGAGCTGCTAGGATTGGATGTGGGACGGAAGGGGGAGGGGCTGACGATAAGGTTCGCTTTCGGAGTTTGGCTTGAAAATGGGAGATGAGATGCTGTGAGACGGCTGTGCCTGTTAATACCGGTGAAGAGTGGTGGGCTGTATGGATACAAACCTATTATGCAAAAAATTACCTGAATCGATCTGATAACAGACAAATGTTGAATGATAAGTTTATAACACTATGTAATATTAATTCCTCCTTAAGCTAACACTACTAGTTTCATGATTGTAGCTGTACGTTGTCCCCATATTTTTCTAGTATGAACCATATCAGAAAAATGACTAAAATGTACTTATCATTTTGGTTTAGGATCAGAAAAAATATGTTTAATATTTTCTAACAGTATTTACACTGGTTGAAAAGAGGTTGTAACTCAGGGTGGTCATTAATGACCCTTTAAATTTGTGTTGAAGTGGTTTCATAACATCTGACCCTACCTTGTAGAGTGACAGAAGAGATTGCAACAGAAACAACAGACACAACAGACACAACACCAGTGGGAGTCACTCATCTGGAACTAGACAAGACATATTCAGCTCTGAAAAAAACAAAAGACCACTGCAACATCATCAATGTCTCTGGTTTTACTATATATAGGTATGTGTTTGGATAAAAAAAAATTGTTTTATTCCATAATGTATGGAAAACATTTCTCCCAAATTCTAAATAAAACTATTATCATTCAAAACATTTATTTGCAGAAATTAAAGTTCATAATTCTTTTTAAATAACACAATACTAATGTGTTAATAATAATAATACATGGTATTGTTTTAGCACTTTTCAAGGACCCAAAATGCTTTACAAAAGCTAGAAAAACAAAGAACAAAGAAAAACAAAACAACAATAACACGGGGGGGGGGGGCAGGGGCTATGGGAATGAGTCAACTTAGGAAGAGAATAATAATAATAATAATTGGCTTTAATGCATCTTGGCATGCTCTCGACCAGTCTTTCACATTGATGTTAGGTGACTTTATGCCACTCCTGGCGCAGACATTTAAGCAGTTTGGCTTTGTTTGATTGCTTGAGACCATCTATCCTCTTCTTGATCAGATTCCAGAGGTTTTCAATCTGGTTGATTTAAGAAAACACACACACACGAAACTAAACCTAACCCCTGAGCCATAAATCACAATTCCCCCCATGGGCACATGGATCATATCAAATTTGCCAGGATTTTGCATGGTAGTGGGGCCATCAGATACCCACAACTATAAATAAATATGACCAAGGGCATAGGAACGAGTTTGATATTGGGGGACACACCATATATTTTTCACAAAATGTTATTTTTATTGGGGGGGACCACGTTGCCTGTCTGTAACATTGAGGGGTACAAGTCGCCCCATCCTCCCTGTTCCTACGCCCTTGAATATGACCATACACACAGGCACACGAGCTGTAGGCTTATATCTGGCAAGAGATAGAGGACTGTGGATATATTTATCCTTTAATCAACAGTAAGTAACATGACCAAATGAAATGACAGGTTCAAACGGTTGAAAACTGGGCAAACATGAACACTCAGCACATTTTTTATATGCAGACACATGAGCACACACTAAACACAAAGAAACCAGCAATGCTAAGATGTGAGCCAGACACTCTCTTTCTGCTCACCACGCACAGCCAGGCAGATTACATTGATTAAAGTTGACTAATCAATGTGAAAATAATGAAGCAATGCCCATATTAGCTTGAGGATAATGCATATCGACAGTGACTTGCACTGCAATACAAAATCCAGGTCAGTGCTCTCCATCCAGACTGTGTTGGTTTGTCCCAATGAAAGTCTATAGTAGTCTATCACAGACCCAGTGTGAGGGGAACATGCATAGCACGGCTCAGTACTGTTTCACTGACACTCATACACTACATAGCCAGAAGTGTGTGGACACCTAACCACCCCTGTACTAAAACACTTGTCTATCTGTACTGGTTGTATTGGAAGAGTGGAAATATTATATAACATTATGTCGAAGTTAAGGCTCTATCTTTTGTTACAGTCTTTGACAAACGGCCCTACCTAACCATTGTGACCTCATGGGAAGCCGATAGTCCTCTGGACTTAACCAAGACCCTACATTGTCATTGTAATAGAACCAACAAAAGCATCCAGAGAACGTATTTCTCACAGGGCAATATGACACTTCCTTATCTCAGCTTCCTTTTCTAACCTCCCCCATGGGGCCCAACACACACACAGACACACACTTTGCATTTTGCTGTGTGTCTGTAGTTATTAGCAACAAGGCTCACTATGGCCTGTCTACTGGTTCATTCTCTGGCTGCTCCTGTTTAACTGGGGTGTCAAGTCTCACACGTCCCGCGCCTCCCAAACCTGGACGACAAGGGGGAGCAGCAACATGACCCACAGGACGGAGAGGGGCAGTGTGTGTAGATGTGAGTGTGACAAGGAGGGTCATGTAAGCCATTAGGCCACTCACTCTCTGAATTCTGCCATGTCAAAGGTCACCCGTTGAGTGGCATTTTCTTCCCAGTCTCGTCTCTCTGTGGTGTTCACAGTAACAAGACACCACAGTGCCTTGTGTCTTATCACCTCATAGATGTAGAGCTACTGCCCTCCTTAATAATGTAAGGATGCAGGTATATCAAGATAAGACATTACTAAAAGACAGCAATTGTTTCCAAACCAAAGGTTTGTCATGGAGCATTGCTGTCACTAGGAAGTAGATGTGTTACGGTTTGTTGTAAAGTTATTGGACAGCGACGCTGGAATATCTTTTCTGTGTCCGGGACACAAACCAATCGGTGGAGATGGACACACATCTGATCTGTTAAATCCCTTCAGAATGTGACTGTATTCAAAATGTCACTTGATGGACCCTTGTTAAAAGTTGTGGATAATATAGAGGTGTTATTTGTGATGGCCAAACAAGATGAATAGTCTGTTACATAGTTTCACAGGGGTCTGCTAAATGTAATACATGTACCAAGTAAATTACAACTGGTTGTTTATTCAGCAAGCTTCATGGCAGATTCTTTCCTTCTCTAAGGTTTGGGAGCAAAAGTAGAGAGAAAACATTCACTAGAATTGTAATAATCTGTGCTAAAATCAGATTTGTGTTTTAAATGCAAATGTAAATTATGTCCTCAAAATATTTTTTTTTTCTTTGTGCCAGTCTCCTCTCAGGGGTTAGCCTGGTAGTCACGTAAGTGGCATAAAAGCACATACAGATCTGGATCCAGGCTAACTGTCTAAATGTCAGTTCCCGACAAGACAGTATCCTGATTAACTGGAGGTACACCTCAATATCTCCATCAGACATTTTCAACTTCTGCTATGTGTCCCTGGATAAATAAAGAACAGACATCTAGGTCTGACGCCTGAGTCTTCAGAATTCATTATTAAGATCCAATGTGTAAACAAGCCCCCCCCTTACGAAATGTAGACTAGCCCACATATGGCTAATTAGCCACACTGATGAACAACAACAAAGGTGCCATGCATGCATATGTGTGTGTTTGTGTTTGTGTGTTTGTGTGTGTGTGTGTGTGTGTGTGTGTGTGTGTGTGTGTGTGTGTGTGTG
>JACXGM010008833.1:6409-28479 GCA_016801145.1 Umbra pygmaea | reverse complement strand
TCTCTATCTCTCTATCTCTCTATCTCTCTATCTCTCTATCTCTCTCTCTATCTCTCTCTCTATCTCTCTATCTCTCTCTCTATCTCTCTCTCTATCTCTCTCTCTATCTCTCTCTCTCTCTCTCTCTCTCTCTCTCTCTCTCTCTCTCTCTCTCTCTCTCTCTCTCTCTCTCTCTCTCTCTCTCTCTCTCTTTCTTTCTCTTTTTCTCTCTCTCTCTCTCTAGAGGCTCCAGACCCATATTGGATTCACACTGTCTGTCTGTCTGTCTGTCGGTCGGTCTGTCGGTCAACATTTCCTAGTGTTTGAGTGATGCCACAGTTTGTGTGTGTGTGTGTGTGTGTGTGTATAGGGTGAGGGAGGTATCGGGGTGAAAGAGAAAGCAATAAAAGAAAGAGGGATATTTTTTGACAGTTAGTATTGTTTTAATTCTAAAAGACCCCTTCTCAAAAATTATAATGTCTCCTCTGGAACAGCCGTGCCTAAAGGATGTCACCAGTGATGGGATTGTGAACGTGGCTGTGTGAGTGAAGGTGACAGGCATCCCAGGAAAATGCAGGGAAGGCTTTTAGAGTTCCCAGACAATGGCGTGGATTCCTAAGCCACTAAGCTGCCACTGTTCACGGCAACGAGGTGACAGTACTGTTTAATCTCCATAAGGACAGTGTAACGGGGACGTCAAGTCTTCCCTCTAAGTACAGAGATGATAAGGGCATGTTCCCCTCCTGCGACCAGGTGTAAAGGACTGACAAAAATTATATCAGAATGTATTTATTTTTTAAATGCTGCTGGCTTGAGTCCAACACTGTCACAGTAACGTACAGGGTTGTACACTTGCTTGTACACAAACACACATGCAAGCCACACACACATTTGCACACACATGCTCACTTCCTCACATTCAGCAACTAAATCCAGTAATTATTGAAGCGTAATGATGAAAAGGGAAAAAGCGGCACGAAAAAAATAGATTCAAATTAGCCTCAGTGTTCCGCTAGGGGACAGGGGCCTTCTTGTAGGTCAGACCGTCATTTCTGTCCCTATTCTCCCTGCTATTCATCAAGATTAGACTGAGAGAGACTCAGCGCAATATTCTCTCCGCACACAGGTCTCTTCCTAATCGCCAGATTCACAGAGGACAAAAACAGCTGAGGAACACAGTGACCAACCTCCAGACTCAATCAGTGACCCAAGTCCCACACCGTTCTTTATGGGGCCGTGGTCATAGCCAGTGTACAACATCGGGAATAGGACGCATTAAGGGACGGGGTCTCAATCTTTGAGCTGCTCTGAAAACACAAGCGGCCAGAACAGATGGACACACAGTACAAACATGCATCCAGGGAACACATAATTAACCTTATAACTGTGTGTCAGACAGAATGAGTTCTGAAGAGTACAAGGTCAAGTAAACACTGTCTTATAGATTAAAGAGTAAAAGGTCTAATAAACACTGTTTTATATAGATTACAGATTATCATTATGGAGACCCTGTGCTCACTTAAATAAAGAGAATTTTACTGACTAATGGTAGCTCTAGATCCATTCATAGAGTCGTGTGCTTTATCTGTGTGACAGGTTTACATTTGTTAGCACAGTTTATTTCATCCTATATACTTGCTGTTTGGCCTTGAGTGTCGATCTATTATCAACAAATGTGTTCAAGTGATTATTGTGTTTAGCGAGGTTCTTTTTATAAAGTACATGTTTGGCATTTATGTTTTTCTATTTGAATGGGGATTTACTGAATGCTAGAAAGATAAATGGAAAAGGAGGATTTGATGCCATGACAACAGCTAAACTTGACTGTGTCCATCATTAAAAAGGTATTTCAGGGAAACTAAAATGTACAATTGACCTACAGATACCTTGAAAACCTTTGCATGTGTGTTTGTGTGTTAAAGTGTTAAAGAGGAAGAGAGAGTTATACTGAAATATTTATGTTATGGTAACCCATACGGAGTTAGGTGTTATAATCAGATTTAAAGAAGATAATTCATAAAAGTATGCTAGCTAGTGATGACCATTAATGTTAGCTAGCATTAGCTAGCATTGAATTACTTCAAACACCCATTAGCATTGATGCTCACAAGTCTCTGAGCTCGAGTCCAAGTCAAGTCTCTTTGAGCTAGAGTCCAAGTCAAGTCTCAAGTCTTTTAGCTAGAGTCCAAGTCAAGTCTCAAGTCTTTTAGCTAGAGTCCAAGTCAAGTCTCAAGTCCCTCATGGTTATGAGTGTTGTATTACCTGCTGCGTTCCATCCAGGCTTTTTAGATCACTACACAGCTATACAGTATAAGAAATTCAAAGCATGTAAATGTAATACAGTACGTTATTATGACTCCTTTATCTTTTAGAATACTGTAGCAGCTTTGATTATTTGTTTGGTATATAATCAGTGTAAACAGGCTATTGCAATATATGACAGAAACACCAGTAATACTTTAGTTTAAAATTAATAACTATATTTGCCTTATAACATGGACATACAGTACAGTTCAGACCAAATATTGAGGTAGTAAAGAAGAAAGAATTTGCTTGTCTGTTGCTGAATCATAATGACAGACCTTGCCTCCTATTGTGCAGGCTCTGTGGGGCCATGAGAACTTAATACAGAAAATATTATACCTCACCGTGCCATAATTAACATCCTCCTCCCAATTAGTGCAAACTGTAAAAAAACAAATTGTAGCAAAATGCAAAAAACTATTGCTGCCAAACACAAGGTCAATTATTAGACAGTTACTCTAAAATGATTAGCAATAATGTATTGCTTTAGTTGTAGCACTGCGTCTACAACTAATGACAGCTTATAAAATACGGTAAGTGAACACATCCCCCAGAATCTCAAGTCCAGTGTAACGTTAACTATATAAAACAGGTAACGTTACATGATCAACAATTAACCTGTAACCTGTTTGCAGCCACTTAATTATTAACGCGGTGGCAGACAGCGGGACATAAATGATTACGTTCATCAACTACCACAAGTTTGGCAAGCAAACAAACGCTCATTCATCTTTTCATAACATCTAGCGAATGAGAGTCGAAGTAACCTACCGTTGCCTTGGACGTAGCCAAAACAAGAAGCAAGCTAACGTTAGATGGCCAATGCTGAGCTAAAGATGTTTGCTAACCTATTAGGGTGTGTTTTCAGGTGCCTGGTAAAATTAGATGTGGTTGAACCAGAATCCTTTATCGTAATAGAACATATTTAGCATTCAGCGCTTCTTTTGTTGTATGACATTTTTAAAGCCAGAACTTATGGTGAATGGCACAATAGATGCCGGTGCTGTCGACATGTTTGTGTTGTCCTCTCCCACTTGTGGCCACGCGCAGCAGATACCCACACATATTACGTAGTACTTAGGTTACGTAGGTATTTTATAATGCGGAGAGGGAAATAACATTCAGCTTATCAGACGATTCCTAAAAATAAATATTGTTCACGAGTCACGCATCTCGAGTCCGAGTCGAGTTTGAAGTCTTTTGAGGACGAGTCTCAATTGAAGTCTGAAGTCACTGTGTGTGCGACTTAAGTGCGACTCGAGTCCGAGTCTCAAACTTGAGTCCCCATCTCTGCCCATTAGTGTATCAACATCACAGTCCATAGCTTGGACCCAAGAGGTTTGTCTTACCTGACAGATGTAGCGCAGGTGACAATGTGGTTGCCTTTGTTATTCAGCCAACTCACTGAATAGCTTCCATCTTCCACTTAATTTCCCAACTAACAATAACAGTCCGATGTGGGCACTAAATAGCCCAAGGCTATTTTGCAGTGGAGTTGTTAGCACTGGTCTCTTCACAAAATGTCCAATCTTCGTTTACAGTATCATCTTACGCATTCAATTTCCTTTGTCAACCCCCCACCACCAATAAATCTATGTGACATAAAATACCTCAGACACTATATGTTCAATTGTTATTCAATGTTAGTCAGTATTGAAATTAGCATCAGCTAAACAACTAAATTGCCAAATATTAATGGAATAAGCCAAGCCCCAATAGGTTCAACTAATTTTGCAGATACAAATGGTAGCCAAGGTTCTATATTGCATGACAGAGAAACATGATGCCCCTTAGATATAACGGAGTAAAGAATATACCTTTCCATAGTGGGCTTGAGTACTCCTCGTGGCTGACACTTGTGGAATGTTTTCTGAATGAGGCGGTCACATGTGTTAGCAAAGAATAACTCTTGGATATAGGAAGGCAAGAACCAAACAAAGTAATAAAATGGTCTTTGCTAAGCAGGCAGCCTAACGTCCATCACAGTCTTGCGTGGTAACTGGATTTGACAGTTGGGCTCAGCTTAACGACTGGGGTCACTGTGTACCGTGTTTATTTATGACGGGATGAATGTACAGTGATGGAGTTAAGAACGTGCAGGTAAGCTAGTTTGAAATGTTATGAATGGAGTCATGCAAAAGGTAGCTTTAGTTTGTTGCGGCAGACCGTCAGGGTTGGCTTCCTCTGCTTTTGATATGAAATTGTTAAAGGAATGGTTGGCATGCAAATATGAAACACCACGTGGGTACTGCCTGTTTGGTGTTGGTCAAATTGAGTCTGGCTACCTATTTCACTGGCCAACCAGGGGTGACTCTGCCTACTGTTTACCGGCTCCAGTCCATGAACATCATTCATAGCTCCAAGCCCTGTCTGTCTCTGACCCAAATTCCTGAGGCTTCCCCCTGGCTGTTGCTGTTGTTGGGATGCCCTCTTCCTCTACCCAGACATGATATTATTTTTACCAAACAACATATTTACATACAGTATGCACTGTATTCTGGAGTAGAGCATAGCGTTTACTCTCATGGGTGTTACATTACGTTTACTAGTTATCACTTACAACTCAAAGTTTTAACTAAATAGATGGCTAGTTTAAAAACAATGCATTATGGAATCATAGAAAAATGTGGATATTCACCGATCAGCCGTAACATTATGACCACCTGCCTAAAATTGTTTAGGTCACCCTTTTGCTGCCAAAATAGCCCTGACCCGTCGAGGCATGGACTCTGCTAGACTTCTGAAGGTGTGCTGTGGTATCTGACACCAAGACAAAAGCAGCAGATCAATTACGTCCTGTAAGTTGCGATGTGGAACTACCATGGATTGGACTAGTTTGTCCAGCACATCCCATAGATGCTTGATTGGATTGAGATCTGGGGAATTTTGAAGAGCAAGTCAACACCTTTGAACTCGTTGTGTTTCTCAAACCATTCCTGAACATTTCTGCTTTGTGGCAGTGCACATTCTGCTGAAAGAGGCCAATGTCATCAGGGAGCACCGTGTCCATGAAAGGGTGTACATGATCTGTAACAATGCTTACTGTAGGTACTGTAGGTGGTACATGTCAAAGTAACATCCACATGAAGGGCAGGACCCAAGGTTTCCCAGCAGAACTTTGCCCTAGTATCAAACTGCCTCCACTGGCTTATATACATAGTGCATTCTGGTGCCATGTGTTCCACAAGTAAGTGCACCCAGCTCATTGATGCACGTGGGGAGCGAAGGCTGGCTCGTGTGGTCTGATCCAACAGATGAGCTACTGTAGTTCAAATTGCTGAAACAACTAATGCTGGATCTGACAGAAATCGCAGTTTGATGCGTATGAGGCTGCATAGCCTCAGACCAGTCAGGGGGCCCATGCTAAACCCTGTCCACCTCTGAAATTGTACACTGGGCACATAGCATTACAACTGGACCATAGAGCAATGGAAGAAGCTGGCCTGGTCTGATGAATCACAGTTTCTTTTACAACATATGGATGGCCTTGGCTCTCCCTGAGCCTGTGGCTGGTTCACCGCTTTTGTCGGTTAATGAATTTAGCTCAATCAATGTAATGTGTTAAATTACGATTTATTTCACTTGTCCATTCGGACAAGGGCAATCTATTGCCTTGTATGACTATTTTTTCTATAGTTGTCCCTGACTAGTGTTAATATAAATCTCTGACTGTATTTTTGGGCTAAATACAAATAATGTTAAAAGTTGGCCAGCATGTTGGTGACTGTTAACAACCTACATAAGCCTAGTAATGAAAAGGGTGGGTCATATTTCCTTACTGTGCTGTTTGCTGGTAGCATGTGCTCTCGTCCACTTCAGTTTCCAATGGGCTGCTCAAAGTATTCCATGATTATAGTGTTTTTGCACCATTCATCGTTATCAGTACTTCTGCTTACTATCTTGCCATCCCAGTTAACAGGCTACTTGTAGCAACGGTCTGAAATTATCAACTGCCAAGTGTCAAATGCATGTCAAATATTTGTCACTGTACAATATAGACATGCGCACAATATGTTTTTGTGTCATCTAAACAGTGGCGCAAAACTCTAGGAGTGTTCGAGATGGTCTTGGTGAAGGAGGATTCCCAGACCGTCTCAGGATCTCCTAGGTTCTGCGACACTGTTCGACATGCATAAAAGAACCTTCACAGCACCATAGTTTCAGAACCAGTGGCAATGCTTTGTGAATCGTAAACTCATTTTTTTCCTCCATATTCCCAGTATCCCTGCCTTGTCAGACGAGGGGTGCGCACATGGTTCATCCAACCACATGTCACAAGCAATTTTTTTCGCACTGCTCATCTAACGTGGAAGCTTTTTGTCGGATCATGCACGGGATGATTACGCTCACCAACTATACTTCTGTGATTGAATTTACAGGCACCTGATCCACACAGAAGGTGTTGCGGGGAGCGACGTGGCAACATAGATAACTCAACTTATCTATCCCAAATCCTGGGCAGCGCTATGCTTACACATTTTGGAAAAGTCATCAGTTCAGAGAATGTGAGTATACAGTATTAACTCAGTTGAAATTATTAGACTTTACCTACAGTGACCATTCCCAAATCTTGCTCATCTATGTCTGACTGTGAGATGTGTTCTATAATGTGAAAACCCAAAACAACATTATTAATAATGTTCCACTATTGAGTACAGAGATCTTTCAGCTGAAACTCTACAGCTGGTATTAATGTGATCATTATTAAATTAATAGCAAGTTAGCTAGATAAACAAACACAAACACATTAGCCGTGATAGAAGTTTATCAGACATTTCTCCCACTCTCTGCCGTCACGAGCAGTCTACTACTTTAAGTACAGATAACCTGTTTGGCAGATGTGGTCAGCCAAGTCATGCCATGGACAGAACAAACATTTTTATCGGTTTGTAGTAGTATTTCACAGTGTTTGCCTCTCCAGCTGCCAAATAAATACAATTATTAAAAATATTGAACTAATTGCAAACAAACTGAGCTGTGTTAAATAGCAAAAAAAATTAAAACATGAATTAAAAACCATCTCCTCCATCATTATTAATAGTAATTACATTTGTAATTGGTTTACAGTTTGTTTATCATTAATAGTAATTACATTTGTAATTGGTTTACAGTTTGTTGATCATTAATAGTAATTACATTTGTAATTGGTTTACAGTTTGTTTATCATTAATAGTAATTACATTTGTAATTGGTTTACAGTTTGTTTATCATTAATAGTAATTACATTTGTAATTGGTTTACAGTTTTTCTCAGTCGCTTTGCTACATTTCTCGATTCATTCTTAATATTTGCAAACCAGCAATTTTTCTAAACAATTTGTACAAACAGCACCTTACAATGGATGAGTTGCAAAAGCCTGTAACTTGCTCAAAATCTGTAATGTATATATTGTGTCAAAATACTTATGTGTGTTGTCAAAATGAAAATGTACCTTGTTGGTGTATTCTGATGTACATTACACTATGTTTTATGAAAATGATAAAAAAATGCACAAGTCTGAACTTTTTCTTTAAGGAATTTATAACTTTCAACATTACAAATTCACACTTTCCTTTATGTGAAATTAAGATTGCAAGAGATTGGACAGGATTCACATGTATGCGTTTACTTTTGGTTTGTCAACAAATAACTGGCATTGCAATTCAGAAAGAAAAAACACAAAATTATTTATAGCACAAAGGGAAAAAATAATATGTAAACATAGAAAAGGTTACCATAGGAAACACTTCTTAGAGAGTACAATCAGAATGGTATGGGGTCCCGATGTTCTAGTCTGTTGGGCCAAAGATTCTCATTTACCAGTACATCACAGCGGATATCTTCTCTTGCGATGCAGCGAGGAAAGTATGTATTTGCAGTTTTTCATAATCGATTTGGCACAACCGGCAAACTACTACTAAACGTTGTTGAACTATATGACAAGTTATGTGAACATTTGGGCATTTGTTCAAATGACTATAGTCGTTTCTCATTGCTTTGGCACAAAATGCATTGAGTGTGCCTTGCAGATCAAGACAGTTTGCATTAATTTGCTATTGAATGATATCACTCTCAAATGCAAATACACAAATGTTCATTGTGTAAATCCCTACTTCCAAAATAGAAGAACCAACAATCACAATAACCTGTCACGTATATTAGATATATAATAGTTATGTGCTATTGTTTTAATGTTTGTCAGATGGATAGATTTATGCTAGATTGGGAACAATTCAATTTCCTCACAATTCAGAGCAACCCATTGCAAATGCTGCCCAATTCAGCTGACAGCTATAAGCAGAATGTGTTACACAATGTGGGATATGTGTAACTGTATAATTTAATATATCTACTGTCAATTATTTCCTAAAGTAAATTGCTAAATTGCTTAACAATATTTTATAGAAAATTATGGAGTTGTAGGCTAATGTATCCCCACACATTTTGTGTATGTTGATGAGGCAGGATTCAATTTGACCAAAGTCAGGAGACGTGGTTGTAATCAGGGCAGCTGATAGGGGGGGACAACCGGGTATGTTGTCCCGGGCCCAGTCCTGAGGGGGGCCCAAAATTTTGTTTTTGCGCAGTAATTCTTTTTAGGAGTTCATTTCTGCGTTCAGATGGAAGCTCCATTATCACCATCGTCACGACCAAATCTTTTTACTGAGTGTAATGAATGCTGGTTGTGAGGATATCACCGTAGATAGTTATAGGGGGTGGCTGCGTCATGCCAAAAGATTTTCCCTTGTTGTGTAAGGGAGGATATGAGGTGTGATGTGGATGAAATGTTGTGGCCAGACAGAGAGGAGAGATTGGATGACCCATGTGGTTGATGAACTTGCAGCAGGTTTTGTTTTTTATTGCACATATTGTAGTTTACGGTTACTTTGCTGTTGTACATATTGTTTTCTGTACACACTTTGTTCACATATATTCAGATGGCTGTAAAGTGTGTAAATACAATGATGAGAAAGTTTTGAATAAATGTTTGGGTGTGCAAAAAACCTTTGACATCAACACTATTTAGCTGCATACATTCGAATAATTTTAGCAATTGGACATTATTACATAGTGGGTAACTATCACACTTTCAGAGTACACTGTCATATGACAAAATGTCTTCGTATTTTAAAAGTCTTGGTCTAAACAATGATAAAGGCCCCTTTTGTTTTGATTACAGTGCTTTTTTCATTGATGGATTTATTTACATTTAAAGCTAATTCTTACGATTGAGTGATCGACTTTTGCAGGTCACATTGAGTGGTGTGCTGAATGTACCATGTGGTGTGAGGATTTTACTTAAGAGTTTTTACATTTTGTTTCAGTAAATATGCCGAATCGATTGAGGTAAACTGTGAGTGTCTTATCCAGCCACTGCAGGTGTCAACTGACATTCTGCAGCCACCAGGGCCCTTTGATTATATGGCTGGCGATCGTAGATCTTCCACCTCTGTGCTGAGAAGAACTCCTCCTGGGTTAAGGAATAGAGAATAGGGTAGGAGGTATTCCATAATCATCCTGTGGTAGGTCACAAACCATTGCTTGATGGTGTTGGAGCGATGGAAACTCACATTATCGCAAAGTACCACATACTTTGGTAACTCATCACAAACTGTTCCCCTCTCATCAGCAGTTATGAGATCCCTGTACAGGATTTCTAAGAAGGTGAGGAGATGCTGTGTGTTGTATGTCATTATCACACGTTACCACATCATTCTATGACATAGCAGCACACATTATGATGCTCCCTCCCCATTGGCCTGGCACAGCAGCTCTGTGTCCAATGACATTTCAAACACGCCTCCTGATTTTGGTCAGGTTGAAGCCAGCTTCATCCAAGTAAATGAAGTTGTGAGGTGGGTCACTTGATTCCAGTTCCATTGCACGCTCTATCACAGAAGATGCAACATTTTTACGAGTTATATGTATTTTCATCTTGGACAACATAACTTTATGTCATACACATATTGCATGTTCTTCTAAAGCAAATGTATACAGCTCACATATACTAGCTCTTCCTCTGTTTTGCCTTTACCATGCATTCTTAGTCCTTTTCTTCCCACCTGTACCCTGTTTGTTTCCTCGTTGTTCTTCCATTGTCAGACATCGTAACACTCTGTTGGGCTCTGTTCAGATATTTGAAGGTTCATTACAGTAGATGCAACGATAAGCTAGTTTACATAGATGTTGATATGTTTGATCGTTGGTTGATCTAATGTTTCACACATTACCCTTCATTAGTGTTAGTCAAGATTCACCTGAGAGCAATTCATCAATTCTGGACGAAACAATCTGTAACAACTGGAATGTACTGTATGAAAAACTTGCTTCAACAATTTTGGATTTAAAGAGTTATTCAATCAATTTGTGCCTATGTATTTTGGAGGGTAAGACTATTCAACAGACATCAAGTATACAAGTGGACAACTGGATGCTAATGGCCGAGATGTGGCCTACAAATGTACAATTACAAGCAAAACAAATGTTGATTTTGGGAATAGGGAATATTTTACATTTACATTTTATCAAACACTTTTCCAGAAAAACCTACTGTAATGGGTGTATAGTAGACTATAGAAGGTATTTCTTAAGAAAGTGTTTATTTTTTAGTTGTTTATGGCAAAACATTTGGAAAGCCGCTTCTTAGTTATCTAACTCTATCAATTTCAAAAAGCAAATTTCAAACAAGCAAAATGACTCAGTGTAAGAAATGGTTGTACTGTACAAATTAAAGTGATTTATTTTGCATTCAAGGCAATTATTTTTTAATTAAAAGATAGTAACTTACATAATGGTATGATATGTAAGTTAGATGCAAAAGGCTTTCACATTATATGGATACTGTAGGAGAGTTATGGATCTTAATAAAGACACAAATGCATAGACCTTTACCGGTGCACATGCTGTCAACTCATTGGCTACTGCGCTTATGATTCAGCAAACGACAGCAAGCGTGCATCTCTCCTTTGAAAACCTGATAAAAGCTCAGAAGAAGAGTGGCCTGTAGAGAGCAGGTGCATAATTGTGTAGGAGAACCGTGACCTTTCCAACAATGTAGAACAATCTAGAACATGATCTATTTTGGATGAAGAGAGTGAGAGAGAGCGACAGAGAAAGCGAGAAACAAAGTGAGACAGAGAGAGTGGAATAAAGAAAAAAGCTTGTTCACATGAACTGATTTACAACTGCTTAAAAGTTCTTCACTGCCCACTTAACCAGGAAGTATTTGCCAGAACCTAGACATCGGGAGGAGGGCATATTCTCTGGCAGCAACTTTAATTGAGACTGCCAGCTCATAACCGACCCCAAGTAATTGCCTGAGCTCAACTAGATGAATTAGCGCAGTCCGACATAGCTTGAATCAACTTGGCTCAGAATGGTGCTGATAAAATTTTGCCCATCCTTTGTGGGACTCCCAAAGCGCTGCTAAAACCTTGCTACTGGAATAAGAACCCTTGTTGCAATGACACAGACGAAACGGGAGGCAATGACTTTTATTGCTGCACCGGTCTGGAACCCTATTAGGCTTGATATAGGCTATGCTGCAGCAAATGTACCTGTCAAAAGAACAAAGTTTCCAGCTGATAAAATGATATTGTACCTTCATGCCTAGTGAACTGCGCTTCATACCGAGATGTGCTGTCTGTCCACACACAGCGGATTGATCATGCAGATAGCAGAGCAGGCTGTAGCATAGACAGATTTAGACATCACATGAAATGTTACAGATCCATTTCGCATCATGCTGTTTGCATAAAGATTGTAATGTATTTTATTTACCGGTTTCACACTGTTTTTTATCCAGAGGAAATGGGAGTGGGTTTGGGTGGTTCATGCTTTACAACCCTAATATGGGAACAGAGATGCAAAAACGTCAGGCACTCCTAATCATAACCTTTTGCCATTAGAGACATTAGAGTAGATTCAACATTGTCCTCCATCTAGTCATGTTCCATGACTGGTTAATAATATTTCATGAGGTTATTAATGAGTGTTTGCACAAGGTGAAGGTTTGTGGTCTCGTGTGACCTGGAGTGGATTGAAATGTTACAGCTACGTAAGCACAGCGACTTCCGAACAAAATAGTGCCCACGACAATGCGGACTAGTAATTGGTTTCTTGGTAACCAAACAATGTTATGTGAATGTTCTCATACTGATACTCTAGAAAGTAGACAACAACAACAACAGGCATTATTCAAAATAACACAAACAGACTTCATGTGAAGGATCCCGAAGCTGAAGTGTGTTTGAGACGCGATCCACGCGTGACCCGTCTAAATAACACGTTGTGTTCAATTCACAAGGGTGATTTTTTTTCTCCACAGAATTCGATGTGACCCTTTCTTTCGTTTATTCCTATGGATGTTTCATTCGTCATTTGAAGCAGCAGTCAGCAGATGCATCTTGTTTTGTGACTGTGACGGGGGTAGGAATAGATTGCATATTGCCATCCTTAATTGCGTTACCTCACACACTGTAGACGTGTTCCATCATCGCTCTGTATTTTACCCTCCTTGCACACTATCATCCGTCACCTTGTCCAGGCTTGGCAATTGGGTTTGTCAGTGAAGCTTCAGGAACACTCTGCATGCCATTGTCACTGTTGATGTGTTCATTTTGTGGTTACTCAGAGAAGCGCAAACACTTCAGACAGACAGAGAATGAAAGAGAATCCATGACCTCTGGACCCAAGGAGAAAAGCACAATGCACTAACATACTGTAGGATCCTTACCTCAACAGCACTTACATTCAACAAAACTTCAAGCACCCACACTTTGTTGAGAACAATACTAAAATGGGCATACACAAACTCATGCAAAATCTCTCTCCATTAAATTAGAATTGCAATAATACGGCATGCAGTTTAAACGGGATACATTCAACGTTTTTTTTATAAAAATATGATAAATAAAAGAAGAACACTATGTATAATAAAAATAAAAAAACATTAAAAATACAATGTGGCCTGTGATACTGTATCTACTTGCATGTCAGCCAGCAGCGTGCGGTTAATACTCAGTGCTACCTCCTTCAGACGGATGACATGCCTGCTCTCATCACAGAGGTCTTTGAAACCTTGGAAAATGTTCTCAAATTTGAGGAAATTGCACATAATGGTTTTATAGTTCTGACATTTTGTCAGGATATTCAGCTCTGCCTCAGGTTTCAGTGATAACGCCGCCTCATCTCTCCATGGCCAGGCTGTCCTCACTGCGCCTGTACTTTGTCAAGGTTTTTCTTAGGCTTTGATCAGTAACCATGGTCAGATAGTTTGTCATGGTGTACTGTCGATGTCGGGTGAAACAGCAATGCATTTTGTTTCGTGCCTCCCAATAAGAAAGTCAGTATTGTTCTGACTGTGTCCTGATTCATTTTGTTCTGATTGATTGTTTGTTCTGGCCCTGAGGCCTCAGTAATATAGCAGAGCAAGTTTGTGAACTCAATGAGCAGTGAGACAAAGTGACTCATATTTGCTCAACCTTTAGTATTCAAGGTCTTAGTATATGGAATGAGAGGGTGTTTCATGTGTTTCAAAAGGACATTTTGTGCTTATTATGTTTTTAATGTCTTTGGACATTGGCCTAATTCTGCTCAGCATGTATCATACAGTTTTTTCCTCTGGATATTTAGCAGATATGTACAGAAGTCTGCATGGTTACAATAGGCTTTCAAATTAAGGGAAATCTATTTTTTCATGTGGACCAAACACCTCACTGTTGTGAAGTGCAAATGGCTCAATGAGACCTTCAGGTAATCACATTTTGATGTACACTTAAAGGTGTGGAATGTCGCAACCATCTGCTTTCTCTTTCAGTGACCAGCTTCCAAAAGCTGTAGAACATATATACTTAACAAAAATAAAAACAAAAAGTTGTTTAGATAGGACAATGTTTCCTCAACTATACAGTACATCCATTGAACAGGAATTGCAATGAGGAAATGACTAGTTTTTACAGAGTAGTGTAGGGAATAATTGTATACATAGTGTTCAATACATTTTTTAAATATGAACCAAAATGTTTTAACAACATTTGTTAGTTGGTTCTAATTCCACAAATTGCGCCTTTAATTTATTTGATACTGTAGAATGCCCTGCATGTTTTCTCTCACAATTCATTGACTCAATCCTCCCTCTCTCTAACTAAAAAGCAAAATACAGTATATCTATGTGAAAAAAATAATAATAATAATAAGAATCTCTGTCTTGCTTCAAGAGAATAATCCAAAGATGAAAATAGTTTGTTTCTCTCTTTTTAAAGTCATTACACAGCCCATCTGTTTTCATACAGGGGTGTACTGACACTTTAATAACTGATGCATCTTTAGGACAGAGATCAGTGGGGAAGATGGAGATTGATAATGTAATTATTGTTGATGGTAAACACCTGTATAAAGCATCCACACTCACGCTGTGCCACACAAACAATTCCCCAATGTAAATTTGACACTGTCAGTGTGAACTCATATAGACACTGAAACTTGTGTTAAAGTATTAACCTGTGTTTTGTTAAACCATCATTATAACACCGCATAGTGTTACTAAATAGTGTTAAAACACTATATGGTGTTATAATTTTGATTTACCACTGCACATTGTTATAATTCCAAACTTGTTTCATTGTTTATATGAGTCCATTCTGACAGCAGGGTTGCCAACTCTCACGCATCTGGCGTGACACTCACGCTTTCAGCAACAATCTCACGCTCTCACGCACACGCAATAAATGTTACGCCAAAATAAATTTTTCTCCCCTTTCAATTCATAAATCTTCTGTTGATGACTAGACCACAGTGTATTAATGACAGGAGAGTAGTCCCACAGCTGTAACATCTGCCTAAAACGTTCTCACTGCATGAATCTCTGATCGTTGATTCGCTGAAAACCTTGCACCTGATACGTCAGTTGCGTGTGATAAGTTCAGAGAGTAGATTTGGAACATGGTTCGTAGTCGGAGCACACTGCCAGGGTTGCCAATTCTCACGCATCTGGCGTGACTCTGACGCTTTCAGAATTAAAAAAATAAGCGTTTCCTTTCTATTAGCAGTTTTTTTTTGCATAAATCACGGTTTATACTAAGTAAACAAGGACTGACATTTCTAAAATAAGGGTTAGGGTTAACAAAAGTGTTCTCCACGTGCAAGCACGCGCACGCGCGCAAGCACGCGCACGCGCGCAAGCACGCGCACACGCTGAAATTTTACCGAGTCTCACGCCAGCCAAACTCCCAAAGTTGGCAACCCTGTGACAGTGTTAATTCATCACTGGAGAATATGCCATGCATGAGTAATCTTATACAGTATGTGCTTGTTCTGTTTCTGAGTGCTATAACCTCTGCTAGATTCAGATTAATGCAAAGGACTAGCCCCCCTTGTGCAGGACCACGTCTCTTGTCCCCCCCATCTCAGCCCCAGATGTTATGCTGCAATAGTTGATGTGACGGGGGACTAGGGTTTTATATATTAATTTTGGGGTCAGAGCTGTGTCAAGGTACTAGACCCAAGGTATCTAGTCATGTTCATGTCATGTTCATCCTAGGAGGACCCTAGGAACATGCGACAGGACCATGTGGCCTGATGACTCCTTCCTGTCCCCTTCTTGTGCCCGGCCCGCTGCTGTGCTGTATCCCATGTCACTGCGGTTGATGATCTCGTTTCCACCCGATGACGCCAGCTTTCATATCCAGGCGGCTTCACGGTCTCCCTTTGCAAGACCACCGAACTGTATTGACGCTACATAAAGACTATGGTCACAGTCCACCCATCATTTCTTCATTGCTGGACAGTAATTGAACACCGATTGACCTTATTACAATGGGATGTGTACCTTCAGATCCCCCACCCGGTACAGCCAGAAGAGGACTGGCCACCCCCTTGAGTCTGGCCTCTCTCTAGGTTTCTTCCCAGGTCCCTCCTACTAGGGAGTTTTTCCTAGCCACTGTGCATCACTTGTGTTGCTTGCTGTTGGGGGTCTCGGGCTGGGTGTCTGTCAAAGCACTTTGTGACAACTGCTGTTGTAAAAAGGGCTATATAAATAAATTTGATTGATTGATTGATTGATTGATTGATTGATTGATTGATTGATTGATTGATTGATTGACTAGTTAAAGATTTGTGGTGTCCCTGCCTGTCCGGTTGTTCAGTCTTCCTGAGCCTCAAGGCGGCAGCCCTTCAAAACCCAACGCAGCACATTTGTTTTTACATACACCGCCTGGCACTGCCCATTCCTACATAGCATCAACCCAGAGCACCAACCCCAGCTAATTACCCTCGCATTTAACATTTATCTTAATTACCCCCCCAACTTAATTAATTCAATCGATAATTTATTTAAATATAGTTTTAGAATTAATTATTGTTGCATTGGTGATAATTAGCATTGTTAATTAACTGGATGGTGTCTGTATTCCTCTGGTGTTTGAGGATCAGATTTCAGAGAACGCTTGAACTATTGTTTACCACAAAACCCTCATTACTCTGCACCACACTTTTCAGCTATTAGTATGTTTGTTTAATCTGGTTGGAGTTACACAGAACCAATTTGCCTCTTGCTTTTAGCTATCTGTCATGGTTTCATTTGTTCTCAAGCATGATGTTTCCTTCTTTAACTCAGTTTGGTTATGTTGGGTTCATGTAACAAACATCGGTTTCGTGAGAAAATATCTCTCCTAGCTCCCGGTCACCAGACTAACTCATGCATTTTTTCCTGTCCTACATGTTCCCTCTCTGCGTTTCTGCTCATCCCTTCTTGCCGTGTTCACTCCTCCTCTCTCTGCCTGGGTCTTTTCTTGACATTAAGTCATGGAGTAATAGTAATAATGGCTTGCCAGCTGTCTCACTGACAATGAGTGGAGTAAAAACACCAGAGTCCAATAGTATCACCTTTCCGCTGCACATCAGGGGGGAATAACGATGCGGCGTGCTACCCAGCAGACACTTGGAGGCAGAGGAGAACCTAAAAAGAGCTGTAGCTTAGCATTTAGCTGGTGCAATGCACACACAGTGGCCCCTTGATTAGCTTAGCATTTAGCTGGTGCGATGCACACACAGTGGCCCCTTGATTAGCTTAGCATTTAGCTGGTGCGATGCACACACAGTGGCCCCTTGATTTTACATTAGCAGTACCTTGAGTCAAATACTGGTAGTTTGTTTGGGGGTACTTGTTAAATTAGTTAGGTTACTGTACAGGGAACTCACCCGAGTAGTCGTGATCTACACTAAATGGTCCTATGGTCTGACATTTCCCCTAGTGCTGTGACAAGAACTGTATTGGCTGACTTGTAAAAGCCCAGGCTTCATCTTGACTGGTATATAATGGGTCTTGTCTGGGGGAGTGTGGTTAGTGGGTGGTCCGGGCTTCTGGAGAGTTGGTTTTATAATTTCCATAGGCAAATGTCTCCTGGAGGGGTTGAACTGGCTTTAAAAAAAAAATCATTAATTCTGGAAGTAAAATTATTTTGCGCAAGTTTGTAATTTCCTATTTGACTTGTAGGGGAATGTCATTAAAATGTGTGATTACCACTGTGTAAAGCATGGAAGCAAAGTCTCCTCCTTCAGAACAGGAAACTCTAATTTTACTTCCCAGTTTTAAGAACTGCCCTGGCCCTGATTGGTCCAAATAATCAATGACGAAAAACCCTAAACCAGGCAGCACTGCGGCTCCGAAATTAACATAATTCTCTGTGGACCTTGACAGAATCTCACCATTTAATCTGTCTACAAAAATCTGCCTGCAAGAGATTGCGTTTTCATTAAAGACGCTTGTGTGTGCTTGCGAACGTTGCCCCTGGTTACTTTTGTGGTTGTATTCAAGTGTGTGAGCGTGTGGCACAATACACACACCTCCACAGCTCTACGCTGCCGGTTAACTGGTGCCTGCAGAGCTGAGTCTCCGCGGCTCTGGATGGCCCATGAAGCGGAGCGGAAACCAGGCTGAATTTAATGACATGTATGACAATTATTGTGTGGCCCATGGAGACAGACACAAATTTAATAAGTTCTGCGTGTGTGTGCCCTAAAGCCTCATCAGTGGGAGAGTCTCACTGGGCCTACGACAGACTCCACACTCCATCCCGCCATTACGATAAGCTGTGACTTAATTAATTTAATAGGGTCAGCAGTTATTACAACCACCACAAGGCCTCTTATTACTTAGGAACAGACTTGGCATTTATAAATTCTCCCCCTTTTTTTAAATGTAATGGTATTTTAAAAATATTTTACTTTTTCCTTTGCTTGGTTATTTCTCTCCCAGGTATAGTGTGTATGACGCATGTTAGGCAGCAGGGAGGATTTATATGGAGGTTAGACTTTAATACCATCATTCAGACTGACACAAATACTACACAGGTTGTGAGGGGGCAATGCGTTATTGGAATTTCGTGAATATGAATGAATTTTGAATATGCTCCAGGTCCGGAAAAATCAATTGAAAATATATGTATGGTTCTACAAGTCAGAAAATAGGTTAAAATGTTTAGTTTCTCATTTCACCCAATTCTGTGGCTACTCATGTTAGTTGATGTATGTTATTCACCATAATAAAGATACAACTAATCATGTGTGTAAATTAGAGCAGTACATGCAGGTGTACAGTAAAGAGTCAGGTAATACAGGATGAGTGTAAATCGCTCCTTCTCCTCCTCTAACTTACAATGCTAATCCTCTTATAATTCTGTTCCTTGTTGCAGGCCAGATATCAAACGCTATAGAACGCCACTATTGATGGAGAAGTGCACAGAGACCCTTACAAACCTCCAGTCAGAGGCCCTGCTATTAATCAGAATGAAGAAGGAAAATTAAGTGTTTTCTGTAAATTAGCATTTCTTTAGTCAGTTGTCTAGTGGCTGACATGGACATGAATATTTAAACTGTGATGGTGCATTTACTGTGTCCGTCAGACTCTTCTTAATCTCCCCATATATGTCTTATATCTCATGTATTACACTGCCTGTTCTCATGGCAATACATAAAGAATCTTACAAAACAGGAAATGTGTAAACATGTAGGTTTCTGTAGTCATGTAAACGTTAAGCCTCATACATTTGCTAGCCAGTTTGTTTACCTCAACCTAACATTAACCGTAACCTTACATTAACCCTAACCATAATCTAGCATTTATGCCTGAACTTAATGTTCCCCTTAGTACCATAAATTGTAACCTATTGGTCTATTCTTCTCAATGTTTCCATAGGACGGCCATTCGTAAAGGATTTTACATTTGAATGGCCATATCCGTAACTCTATCTCTGGCAACATTTCCATTACGTACAGTTACCCACGAATTGCGATGAAGTTGTAAAATGCCCCATTTTACCGTGATTTGTCCTAATATTTATTTTCATTAACAGTCAGAATTTACAAAAATATCAGTAATTCTCTAACTGTTCTAAAAAGTAAGTAAAAATCCAGGTTCACATGCTGGTCATTGCCATTTTTGGTTGAGATCATTCGTTGCCGGTTTTGACCTCTTAAGTTTGGTAAAAACAAAAAAGCATATTAGGGCCAGAGAAATCACCTACAGTTGTCATTGTACTGTATAATTTGCACAGTACCATTTCCATATTCCTGACTGTACAGTACCATTTCCATATTGCTGACTGTACAGTACATATTACCTACCGTATATTTAGAATATCCTGCTTGTACTTTTTGTAACTTTGTGTGTAAATTTACGTTGTCTTGCACCTTGCGCTTTGTCTTGGCCAGGTCGCCATTGCAAATGAAAAGGTGTTCTCAAATGGCCTACCTGGTTAAATATAGGTGAAATAAAATAAAAATAAAAAAATCCCCTTTTTCTTTTTTGCTGGGCACCAGAATGAAGGCTTTGAAGACAGAGAAAAAAAACTGCTCTGAACTAACAGCCACTGATCATCACTGATCACCAATGCTCATCCCCTTTCAACTCTGGTCATCGCTGATCACTACTCGTCACTGTCATCACTGATCCTTACTATTCACCACTACTCATCACTCATCACTACTCATCACTGTCATCACTGATCCTCAGTACTAATCACTGCTCATCACTGATCACTCCTCATCTCTGTCATCACTGATCCTCACTACTCTTCACTGATCATCACTACTCATCACGGCTCATCACTGCTCATCACTACTCATCACTGGTCATCACTGGTCATCACTGATCATCACTGATCATCACTACTCATTACTACCCATCACCGCTCATCACCGCTCATCACCGCTCATCACCGCTCATCACTACTCACCACTGATCATCACTGATCATCACTACTCATCACTACTCATCACTAATCATCACTGGTCATCACAGCTCATCACTGATCATCACTACTCATCACTGATCATCACTATTCATCACTGATCATCACTGATCATCACTATTCATCTCCACTCATCTCTACTCATCTCTACTCATCTCTACTCATCTCTCCACATCTCCACTCAACTCTACTCATCTCCCTCATTAACCACGCCCTATTAATAGGAATACATATTATTAATAAGTTAACCTCATTGGGATTTGAATAAAGAGTACCTCACAAACAAATGTAAACAAAAAGTACTGTCACTCCAACTGCGTATAATACTGACATTTACATCACCTAATCACATGTCCTGTAAGACAACTTTAAGCCTATTGTAATAGAGCATTTAGATTCAATAGTCTCTCTGTTTGCTATGAGCCGATTTGCAAGCTGTGACCTTGTCCTATATTCCAAGGCAGAGAGAACAATGCAAGGGTTGTGTGTTGTGTGAATGTGTGTGTGGAGACTCCATACAGAGTGAAGGACAGACCCGACCACACTGAGGTTCTTAGCTCATTTCCATGTCTGAAGTCGAGCAGGGCCAATGGTATGCAGGACGTTCATGCATGAATTATTAGCAGATCAACACTGGTTGGAAGAAATGATTTGACACAGGGCCAAGGCAGGCGAGAGTGTTCCTGTCTCTGTACCGCTCTGTCTCTTTATCGCTCTGTATCTTTATCGCTCTGTCTCTATTGCTCTGTCTCTGTGTCGCTCTATCACTCTGTCGCTCTATCACTCTGTCGCTGTTGCTTTGTCTCTGTATAGCTGTCTTCATTATTCGGTTCCTGTAACAATCTGTATGTGCATCACAATGTCAACCTGTCTTGCTTTGACTATCTGTCTGACTCTCTCTTTGACTCTCTGACTCTCAGTCTGACTCTCTCTCTCTCTCTGACTCTCTCTTTGACTCTCTGACTCTCTGTCTGACTCTCTCTGTCTGACTCTCTGACTCTGTCTGACTCTCTCTCTGACTCTCTCTTTGACTCTCTGACTCTTAGTCTGACTCTTTCTCTGACACTCTCTTTTACTCTTTGACTCTCTCTCTGACTCTCTCTTTGACTCTCTGACTCTCTCTCTCTCTCTCTCTGACTCTCTCTTTGACTCTCTGACTCTCTGTCTGACTCTCTCTGTCTGACTCTCTCTTTGACTCTCTGACTCTGTCTGACTCTCTCTCTGTCCCTCTGACTCTCAGTCTGACTCTTTCTCTGACACTTTCTCTCTTTGACTCTCTATGACACTCTTTGACTCTCAGTCTGACTCTCTCTCTGACTCTTTCTTTTACTCTTCGACTCTCTCGGACACTCAAAGGTTCAAAAGGTTCAAAGGTACTTTATTTGTCACATACACATACATGTAGCGAAATTCATTCTCTGCATTTAACCCATCCCTCAAGGGAGCAGTGGGCAGCCATTTACGGCGCCCGGGGACCAACTCCAGATCTGAGCCAGTGCCTTCGTCAGGGGCACTGACTGGAGAACCTAACCTGCATGTTTTTTGATGATGGTGGGGGAA
>JACXGM010008832.1:0-28239 GCA_016801145.1 Umbra pygmaea | reverse complement strand
AATCTGGCCACAGGGCTGACAGTGGTTTATGTTATGATTTGGCAGGTGTGGGTCCTGTCCCGAAGGGTTCCATTAAAATGGTGTCCCTTGCAATGCCTGCACCATTTGCTCTTTATATTTAACAGAGGCCATATGTCTAGCAGGAGGCAAACAGCTGACATGGTTTAATTGACAGAAATATACATATCTGGCGGTGTGTGTCTCTGTGTGTAAGAGAGTGAAAGAGAGAGGGAGGAAATGAGGGGCAAATATATTTTGTTTTGGAATTAGGGAACCACTCCGAAGGGTCAGCTGTGCATAGAGAGAGAGAGCAATAGAGAGAAAGGGAAAGATGATTGCATGGACTGTTCTACCATGGAATATACTGTTTATAGCTAACACTATCAGTTGGTTTGCAGACTTTGTGCATTTTGAGTCATGGTCATTCCAGGCACACCACGTTTTTTTTACAGTACTGTGTTCAGAGTGTAAACTTCGTGTTTCATATCTTTTCACAGGGACAGTAGAGAGACTCTGTCATCCACACACCAAATAACAACAAATTACAAGTGGCAGTGGGCTGATTTAGACACAGGAGGGGACCAAGAACAACCGGGAGAATAAGGAGACTCAGATTAATTCAAAATCTCATTCAATCAAACAAACCCAGTAACAAGTTCAGAGGACACACAAAACATATTGTTTTGGGCCTCTGTATACTATTGTACTCAACAAAATGCATGTGTGCCATCCGGAAAAGTACATGATGGAAAAATATAAAGGTATCATCAATTGAAACGTCTTTTCTCGCTGTGCTGAAACCTCATTATTTTGGACGGAGAGCTGTACCTTCTATTGGGCTGTAATTATGTCTGAAATGAACCTCCTACAGAAATAACACATTAGTCTAACAGGCGCAGCGCAATTAGCGTTTAAACCATGTCAATAGCCTTAAACACAAAGGGTCTCTTAGGACCTGTGGACTTCTAACACCGCCCGATCTATTACCAGTGACTGATTAATCCCCCCAACACAATGCCTGGTCGTTAACTAGGTCTTTATGTCGTTAGTTAGACCTAATACAGTCCCTATTCCTTTCAAAGACGGTACGTTGCGTACCCACTAATTAGCATTCTGATCAGGGTTTGAGGAAAGAGAGAGTAAAAGAAATGGAGGAACAGAGTGCGAAAGACAGGACGTAAGGGAGGGGGAGAGAACAAGAGACAGAGCGGGGGCTACTGTAGAGTAGGCCCTCGGAAGGACAACCGATGAGACAGCGACACAGTGACATTGTCATTAACTTGATGTTAATTGCTAATTAATGGGTCTATTTCTTTTACATGTATCTCTGGCTCAGTGACGACCCCCCCCCACATTAAGTTACACTATCGAGTCCCACGAAGACCCAAGATGTGGGGGTGGCTCCTCCGTCCACGCTCCCCTCAGTGTTTTATGGGAGTTAATTAAATAGTGATGATGTCTGACTGTGCTGCTTTACTGCTGCATACAGAGACAATGTGAATGAACACATCTAGACCAAGTGACTTCCTGAGCCACCATTGACTCTTAAAACCAAGGATGTCTTGTGCTCTGAACCTCCTGTCACTTCTTTCTGAAGTGGAGACAGTCTAGTCCTTTCTGGATCCGAATCGACTTTAATGTTAGGGTAATTGTAACTCAGAACTGTGGTATAGTAGTGCTGCCAGTGGTAGACAACATATATGACAGAAGACATTGAATCTACAAGTTGACATAAAGTTGAGGTCAAGTGCATTTTGCATGGGAACTAGGCTACTGACATCAGGTTGTGTTGCAGGTGAGAGTCAAACATTTAAAACAATTATTGTCAAGTTCTGCAAATCACTGTGTTTCAATTATTCATCACAGAACTCAAAGGATTCCATTGCGAGCACCCACGCCTCTAACCCCCCACGCCACCAACACATCATCCATCGCCTCCGTGGCGGCCACAAGCCACCGGTCTCCATGGTAACCTGAGCCTTTACTCCCGTGAGAGTGGTGCTGTCGGGTTTGGTTGACAGGCGTCTGGCCGTTCACACACAGGGCTGTGCCAACTAGCCAACATGGCACACAGCGTCCTGCCATATGGTGACAGCCCTTACGTACCGCCAACCCGCTGAACCGGGGATGGGGATCTGGGTCTGAAAAAAGGGGTGGGGGGGGGTAGTGTGAACGGGAGAGACCTGTCTGCACCAGTAGCCACTCCACAGATGAGGCACGAGAGAGATCTGGGTTAGTCTGAGAGAACTTGCTGCCCACTACAAGGTTCCTGTTGGTTGCTTTTTGGTTTATTACCAATCATGTAATATCACAACAATGTACTACATGGAACGTAAAATCCCTCTAATATCTTTTAAGTGAATTGTCATGACATAAATACTAATCTAAATTGGCATAAGAAATAGGCACCTGACAACTTGTAGATGCATGACAGTCACATATTTGGTGCCCTTATACAGAGTGATTACAGGAGTACATACCAGTGTGGGTCCTTGGCTGTCTGTAGGAATGCTTATCCCACTGATCATGTTCTTCTTTTGTAATTATCACCTGCAATTTCATAGCATACATCTTCAAGAACTATGTTAACCAGTAGCCACTTATGTAGGAAGATAATTGAGTCGTTCAACCTATTGATCGTAAGATGAATGAACATGCATGGAGAAAAAACGTACAGTAGATGACAAAAATGACCCTTTTTCTAGTGGCATTGTACTGCCTCTGTGTGGTAAAAGTTGAAAGTACATCCTACAGCAACCCTAATCAACACTGGCCCTCAAAAGCAGTTCCACATTTTTTCATTGCAACCTTCTGATTTGAGATGTATTTAGAGCTGGTTAACCAGGTGGGTGCACATAATGATATGGTAGAACAGAAAACCAGCAGGCTCCAGTCCCTGTAGAGTAACAGTTGAATAACCCTGTCTTACAGATAGGTCACTACAAGGGTTTCTAAATCAGGAAGAATGGTCAAGCAACTCACTACAGTTCATAAAATAGTTTTTATTTCTTTCAAGTTCAATAACCTTCAAATACATTATGTCTTTAAGCTATAGTACACTGCATTTTATGATATAATACATATCTTACAATGTCTTATAAAAAAGAATTGTCTGTAAACTTTTTCAGAAAACTAGTTTTGTTGAGATGTTAGTAAGTAGAGTCAGAAACACAGTTCTATAGTTCTTTGTTCCAATTGGAGTTCTTTGCAAAAACCAAACAGCATTTCAAAAGATAGAGGGCATGTGACAAAGGGTTGGGGACAGTAATGATGAAATTCATGAAGTACAATTTAATAAATATCTATTAAAATAAATAATTCTTAAGAAAAAATTTATACTGAGAGTCTTTTTTAATTCTTAAATTGGAAGGTGAATTTATGAAAGATTTTACTAAGTTCATTACTGATGGACAGAAACATGACACAAACCAGGCAAGCAACAATCATCAGAGAAGGTAAGCAAAGTGAAATATTTAGAATTAAGGTGAATAAATGTTTAGACAGCTTCTGTGCTTCAAAACAAAACAAGCAACTGGTCAGAGACAAACACAGAACTGTTACTTTTGTGTTACACTTCTATATGCAAAGGCCATGAAAAAGCAGATCTAGTAGACCTAAGTTAACTTATTTTAGGTTGCCATGATATTTTCACTCATTTCTATTTGACCTCATCATGACCTCTCTGCAATCAAAGGCATTTTTTTCAACTATCCAGGAGCATTTACAATGTTCAAGAGGATCAAACTACTGCTGGTGACTAGTGACTGACTGATCTACAAACTAGCTTGTCATAAGTACGGACTGGTTATCTGTAAATTTCCAATTTACCCATGTCACATAGCAGTTTTGATCCTCCAACATTTCCTCTAGCTTCAGTGGATTTTACTGTAATATTCTTTCACCAAAAAACAGCCTAAACAAAAGAAATATGTTTTCCTAAAAAATCCTAGAAAAAATATCCACAAAGAAACTAAGGTAAATGCCGAAGTTATTTTGGCTTTGTACACGTTAAGACACTCTCCATTTAGAAAAACCTCTGTGTGTGTCCATACAAAATAAGATTAATAAAGACAATCAAATCATTCTGGATATGGTCTGACATAATTCGATGAAAATTAAGACAAAATGGACCACTCTAAATAATAACATAATTATTTCCTACACTATGTAGTGTTTATTTAGCCTATTGAACAGAAAATGCAAAGAGGACACAACAAGATGTGCTTCCACAATGTTTGTCAATAGGCACACGCCAATCCATCTTTTATCAGAAACGATGCATTTTAGGTTGTTACATTGTGTGTAACAGAGCAATGTCTAGTGTAGTGAATCCGTATCCCATGTAAATTGTTTTATCAGATATTAAGAAATACAGTTTTTACAGCACTTGTTAACTTGTCAGATGGAGAGACAGTACTTCCGTTGTTACGGCTCAAATTCTATGAATAGCACCTTTAACTTCCTCTGTTAGAAACCAGCTGTATTGATGGCACACTATTCACAAAGTGCTTACCAAATGCAACACAGTATTATTATTACTATTCAGTGAATGTTTTCCATTTGAACAGGAATTTAGTCAAATATGTTGAATTCTTTCAAGGAAATGACAAAGAGATTTTGTTTCAACAGTTTTTCAATGTTGGAACACTCAGAAAATGCAAACAAAAATTCAATTCAATTCCACCTGTACTATATTGAAAACACTTCATAATGTCAGGACTGCAGGCAGGGCCATGCTAGCACACGCACCATGCTCAGGCAACCACACACTCGTAATCCAGGCAGAATGTAGGTTGGCATTGTCTGCTGGAAAATGCAGACTTCCCTGGAAAAGACAACGTCTGGATGGCAGCGCATGTTGCTCCAAAACGTTTGCTGCTGCATCAACAGATACAAGTTGAGGCTTTACTATGCAAATATATACATCAACACTGTGGTGAAGCACATCAGACTTCTCTGGGCTATGCCTCATCTGAGATGGACAGTAGCACAGTGGAATCATGTTTTGTGGTCTGATGACTGAACATTTCAAATAGTTTTTGGACAAAACAGCCATCATGTTCTCAAGGCCAAAGAGGAAAAGGATAATCCAATCAAGATCAAATGCCAGTGTCTGTCATGGTATGGGTTGTGTCAGTGCTCACGTCATGGGTAACTTGCACGTCTGTGAGGGAATCATTAATGCAGAAAGATATGAACACATTTGACACACATGGTGCAATCCAGACATTGTCTTTTCCAGGGACGTCCCTGCATTTTCCAGCAGGACAACACCAAACCACATTCTGCCTGGATTAAAAGCGCATGGTTGCATAAGTAGAGAGTGCGGGTGCTAGCATGGCCTGACTGCAGTCCTGATACTTTCCCAACGTTTTCAAAATTGGGGTTGTACAAAGCAAAATCCTACATATTGCACCTTTAACACTGGGATAAGTTACAGAGATAGAGGACTAACCTACTGTAGTAAACACATTCATTTGCTGATCCTTCCTTATGACACAGCTGGTCATGGGCTGAGCACTGAGGAAGACGTTAATAAACACGAGTGACCTTGGTGACGCTGCTTATGCTAATACAGATGTACAATGGCAAAGAGATGATTGATCTTTCCACCAATCAAATCAGCTTAAAAAAACAAAACAATTTACATTGGGCTGCCTGTTTCGTCTGAGCTGGATTTCTTTACCAACGACGTCACATTATTTCCAGACAATGAAGAAACACGATTACTTAGCTAAAGAGCTTTGAATATCGTATTAGTGTCATGAAGTCCATGTCCTGTTGTAAAGATATCATTTTTACAGCTATATTTAACATTTTACTGTCAGACAGTGGGAAAGACAGAAAGATAGCTTTCTGTATCCATGCTGCAGCATTTCACATCCACTGTAGGCAACAGCTTTGACCGACATAGGTCAGGTCTATAAAAAGTAAAGAATGTTTATGTAGGGATCCTGCGTAAAGTTGTTAACAAAACCACACTACCCAATTTTGATGATGACAAGGCTCAAACCATGGGTTGATTGCTCCCCACAGGATTCCTCCATCTAGTTGACTACATTTAAAAGGTCCATGACACTTGACTGACTCACAAGCAGAAAGAAAACAGCGCCAACCAAGTGTTCATTTGTGATTGTCACAGAAATTGTGAAAAAATCAGAATATATTATGACAGCTTCTATGCTTGTACATTATAGCCATCTTTACTGAGGTCTCTAAAACTTGGTCACATAATTGACAGAACTTATTGTATAAATAAAAACAAACCTAAGAAAATCTGTGAGGTATTTGTCTGAGCAGGTCATGCAAAAATCTTTATGACAATAAGAAGAAGAAAGGAAGAAATGTGACACACTTTGGTCTTAATTTAACACCAAACAAATCCTTCTGGGTAACATGTAAGCCCTGGCTACAGTCTCTCCGTGTAAACTCAGAAAATTAAACAAAATGTAGTGACGCATGCTGCTGACATGACAGACCTGTAACCATGACGATGGATACGATGACTGGGACACACTTTGGGGACATCAGAGTGTGCATGGCTGATTAGTCACCTCCAAATGATATGCCACTCACACAGTAAAGTGGACGGGCGGTGGATAGGTGACAGAACCACCCACTAGAACACTGTGCAGGTGTGTGACAGCGTTCACCCCAACACCATCTAAGTCTCCACAGAGTGGGCTTTCCCAGCAGTCACAACATTACATCTTTGCTCAAGTGTAAAATTGTCAAAGCAACAACTGCGAACACAGACATACTCACACTCACACACACACACACACACGCGGACACACGCACCTCTAGTTCTAACAAAAACAACCCTGGTTGTGGAACCAGGAGACAATGAGGTCATCACTGTTTCCATGACTACTGCTCCTAAAGTTCCAGCCAAACAGGCCCAATGGGCCTACCCCAAAGTGATTGCTCCGGAAAAAATGCAGGCTATAATGTGTAGACTTCTGAAGTTTTCTAGAAATGACTGCTCCCAGAATCCGATACGTTGGGCCAAAACAAGAACACACCTTGGAGAACATTTCTACATTAATCTTTGTTGGCCTGAACGCTAAGGACTACAACGGAGCAGTCTCAGACTGAAGTGTATAGCAAACGATCGAGGAGCATTTACATTCAGTTGGAGTCATCAGGCAAATATGAAACTTTCACTTCTGTGTTTTTCACGTGGATGTTTTGATAAACCACAGCCCTCGCTGACCTCTTCCTACATTAAAGATGCCGGAGGGCATTCCAGGTGCCATTAGTAATTGCCCTGCTTTAGGGGCTCTTAATGTGTCATTTGCAGATCCATTTTGGCTCCTCCCCACAGGCGGTGTAACTGGTAGGAAGTACTGGCCCCTCATCTCAACGTTGGAAACTCAGATATGGATGTTGTGGTAGCGGCCCTTGGAAGAGTCAATGTCTACCCGACGGGCCTCAGCAAAGGCCAGGAAGGTGACCAGGCCCACTAAGTTGACCACAGTGATGAGAGCAAAGACAGACGCCCACGACCCTGTCGCCTCAATTAGATACCCAGAGAAATACACCATTAGCACACCTGGAGAACAAACACATAAAGCTCCCTTAGTAAACAATACAGACACACACAAACTTGAGTCATATTAGACTATGGAATATCAACCTCAATCAGGGACAAACACATACAGTTGTGCTCATAAGTTTGCATAACCTGGCAGAAATTGTGAAATCTTGGCACTGATTTTGACAATGACTGTTCATGCAAAATATCTGACTGTTATGTAAGGATAGTGATCATATGAAGCCATTCATTATTACACAGTTGTTTAGCTCCTTTGTAAACCATACTGATAACAGAAATAAAACAAAAACAAATTTGTTGTGCCTGCTTACTTGTGTTTTCTTTAAAAATGGTGCATATTTTACAATTATCCAGGGGTATGCAAACTTTTGAGCACAACTGTATTCCCAAAGAAGACCAACTGACATCTGTTCCCTTAGTTTTTTAGCTAAACCAACTATCATCACAATGTATGAAATACACATAGAGCATTGGAGTCAATGAGATTGACCAGACACCTGAACGTTCTGCCATTACACTGTGTGAACAATTATTAGGCCAGTTGTATTCTTGAGGATCCATTTTATTATTGAACAACAACAGTGTTCTCAGTCAATCCAAAATATAAATGCACCTCAAACCTGAACAGTTAAGAAAGTAGAAGTGAGGTCTTGGCTTTCTTTGGAGAATGTGTGTGCACATTTTTGGCAACTATTAGTGTGCAGAATAATTATGCAACTAACTGAAAAACTCAAATCTCACTTGTTGATTTTCATATGTTAAAGTGAGAATAATAAACAAACAACTCAAAATTTACAAAAACATTTCTGGCATTTCAAAACAAATCAGTGACCAATATAGCCACCCTTCTTTTCAATAATAGTCACAAGCCTTCCATTCATGGAGTCTGTCAGTTATTTTTTTGTGCAGCAGCAACCACAACCTCCCAGACAATGTTCAGAGAGGTGTACTGTTTTCCTTTACCATAAATCGACTGTTTAAAAAGGGAACAGAAGTTCTCAATAGGGTTTAGGTCAGGTGAGGACCATGTCAGGTGAGGGCCATGTCATTATACTTCCATCTTTAAGGCCTTTACTGGCTAGCCACACAGTGGAGTACTTCAATGCATGCGAAAAAATCATGGTCTTCTTCAAAGATGCAGACTATTTTCTCTACTACTGCTTGAAGAAAGTGTCTTCTAAAAATTGGCAGTAAGTTTGGGAGTTGAGTTTAAGTTCATCTCAACCCGAAAAAATTTAAAACTAGCTAATTTTTAATAATACCATCCCATACCAGTACCCCACCTCCACCTTGCTGGCGTCTGAGTCGAAGTGGAGCTCTGTGCCCTTTACTGATCCATCCATCTGGTCCGTCAAGAGTCACTCTCATCATACCAGTCCATATAAATAGAAAAATCTGACCTCAGATATTTCTTGGCCCAGTCTTGACATTTTAACTTATGTTGGTTGTTCAGTGGTGGTCAGGTTTCAGCCTTCCTTACCTTGGCCATGTCTCTGAACACCACACACCTTGTACATCTGGACAATCCAGGTAGGTTACAGTTCTGGAATACAACTCGAGGATAATTCGTTCTTGGTAGCTTCACATTTGAGTCTTCTCAAATTTGACTTCACATTTTACTTTTCTGAGTCAGTTAAATCTCTTTTTTGGCCAGTTTTCCCTAAGGAACAGAAGCTGTCTAATAATTAAGCACCCCTCGATATAGGGTGTTGATCTCCTTAGGCTACACCCTCCCTCATTACACAAATATACATCACCTGATATGCTGAAATCAAATAAGCATTCCAGTTTATACTGCTTGGAGTTGGAACATATGCATATTAATGATGATATGGTCAAAATACTGACTTGCCTAATAATTGTGCACACAGTGTTGAACAATTCAATGAATTATTGAATCATTCCTTCATGAAAGGGCATAGCAATTAGATTTGGAACTGCTGGCGAGAGATTCATCACAGATGTTACGGCGTCAGTTTACAGTCCCTCAGTGAACTTGCTTACCGGAGAAAGCGCCACAGGTATTCATAACACCTGCAATGAAAGAATATATACATGATTTATAATAAACAGGACTGTAAAATTGATCAGAAGGAATACACTATCAACATGTCAATCTGTAGAGAGGTTGAAACATTGGCCCCTGGAGTAACGTACCAAAAAGAGCCCCAGCACAAGATGGCGCCAGGTCCTGAACGTTGACTGACACACCGCTGGAGAACAGACACACCAACACACATCAGGTCCTGTCTAAGTAGATACACTGTTATACACAATCCATGTTTTCATAATGCCTATGTTTATTTTTTATACTGCATTAATTATGTGTTAGAAAGGCAAATAAGTATGATTATAACTGTTCTTTACCCAGTTGTTAAAGTGATGTTAAAAAAGCGTATGTGTCCTATCACCTTCAAAAACATACATGAAAAACTATGCATCCACATGTAGTAAAGGTTTGTGAATTCTATAGATTTAGGACACTTTTTATTTTTATTTAACCTTTATTTAACCAGGCAAGCACGTTTCTTATTTGAAACAGCGACCTGGCCAATATAAAAGTGTTGAGGTGCAGAAGACAGAATTACACATAAATTACAAGACGAAGAAGTACAGAGATAAAATAATAAAAATAGGAATAGAGTGTGCAGGTCTTAAACAATACAAATTTGTATAGGCAGTGCAACAAATAGCAGCATATGGAGGCAGATATTAGGTGAGAACTGTGGAGACGCAGTATACTATACAGTATACATACAGTATACATACTATACAGTATACTATACAGTCAGTGGAAAAATAGGGTCTGATATAGAGAGGTAGATATATCAGAACAAGTAGTAGACAAGGACCAGTAAAGCAGTTTGTGTATGTTCCCTCCTTTGGGTAGTGAACTGCAAAGGATATGATTAACCATGAGTCCAAATCTGTTGAACACCCTACCGAACCCTAACCTAACAAGAGGCTGCATGTTTGTAGCTGTACCCCCAGAGTCCAACAACGATTAAGAGGGATTCACGGAACCAAGATATCCCTGCCTGCTCAACAACACATGGTGACATTTGCTCTTCTCCTGTGTTGCAAAATGTAAATAAAACTATTTGTTTATTTTATCAATGTCAGCTTGTCATTATTTCACCAGGAAGTTCCTTCTAACAGCACAGTTCTTTTGCATAATTACTTTAGTACCTTGTTGTGTACAGTAATAATTTGTTTTAGAATATTGTACATTTTCCACATTACTCCCATCACAGCCATTGAACTCTGTTGCTGTTTTAAAATGCCAAACCTCACCGTGACACCCCTCAGTTTCCTGTCTGTCCTGCAGCTCAGAAGGATGACAGTATATTTGATGTGTCTGGGTGGAGTTGTACATTATTTACAGCATAATCATAACATGACCATGCTTAAATAAATATTAAATGTCTGATTTGGGATTGATACCCATCTGCTATTCTTTGGCTTTTATGTGGATTTCATGAAGGTTCACTGGTCTTTGTAGTTATTCTGTGATTGATGGCGAGTGGCAAAACAAAGGCCATTGTTTAAAAACACACATTCAATCTTAGCTAGGAGTTTCCAGAAGGCATGTGGGAGAATATTCTATGGCCTGATGTGACCAAAATACAGCTTTGGCTACTTTCCCATAAAGGCCACTTTTGGGAAGCACCTGGGGAATTGTAGCAGTGTGCAAAGTGTCTCCCAACTCAACAGTCGAGGAATTTAAGTCCTTTACATATTCCTCTTGGTGGCCTCCCTGACTAAAGGCCTTCTTTTCTGGATACTCAGTTTTTGAGGATGGCCTGGTTTAGACAGATTCACAGTAGTGCTATATTCCTATACATTTGTTATGAATACATTTTACTGTGTGGAAGGCACAATTCGACAGTCAAAGGCTTGTCTTAAGATTTCAAACCAGTCTGAATGAAGCAGCCTTGAACTGTGTACACTTTGTAATGTAACCAATACTAGGCTATCAGGTCGTATATCGGGAGTCTTTTTCCTGGACAAATTGTTAACCTTGGATAGGTGTCATATAGGGCTGGGAGGTATGGCTTAAATTTAATACCCCGATATTTTTCAAATGTTTGACGGTATCACGGTATTTAAAGGTAATTAATTTTTTTTATAAAGGGTTGAAAGAATTAATTCTAAGCAAAGCAGTTTTAAGTAGCTTTGTTCGTTATGATTTGTTGGAACACCAATAAAAAAGACTGAGTAAGTAAAAGTAGTGCTATTGTTTAAATCTTTATTAAATGCAGGAATACTAATAAATAACTTTGCAACCGCAAAAAACAAGCCTATCCACTGTCTATGGCTTTAGTACTGAACCGTGGCATGTCATGGCACCACCACATTGAAAATAATTAACACAATAAATAACTTAAATAAATTGCAGAGGCTGATGAATGATACCAAATAGAATAACAAGATAATAACAGCTTCAAATAAGGGCTTAGGTTTATGAATTACAAAAATGTCCCACTGTCATTTAACTAGATTAACTACTGGTATAGAACAGACAATCAGATTGGTTTCACAGGTTGTTTCCCTTGTTATAACATTGGTTGAGTGGCTTAGTGCAGGCTCTAATGGAACCAAGCGTGTATTTCCCGTCAAGAGCATGCCAAATGTGTAGGTAGCAGTGTAACAAAAGGCTGAAGCCCACGTTAGCCAATCAGATTTGGCGCAGGTGCATGTTCTGGCGCATACTGTGACGTCGGCTGCCTTAACCTCCGTTTTCCTCAGTTTACATGCAAACAGAGTTTTCCAAAATCTCCACTTTGGCCGGAGTTTTTTTAGAAAGAGTCGTTTTCAAGGGCGAATTCTCTGTTTGCGTGTAAACGAAGGACACAAACGAAGGGAAATGTCTCAGTTTTTCAAAAAAAAATGTGAACGTGTAAACGGGGTCTTAAAACCAAACCATGACGTTGCACCCTTTTTAACAACATATTTTTTTGTTGCTGCTGCGCAGATAATTCTACCTGCACCCTCCATTGTTTTTATTCACCGTTTATCTAACTTCCAGGTGTTTGTTTTTCACGTGTGTTTGTGTGCATCACGCAGTGGGCATTAAGTTTCTGGGGCACGGTTTATTACAAAATATATTTTTTTCCGGTATACCTCCCAGCCCTAGTGTCATATGTCACATTCGTTGCAATAGAGTTTATTTTCCAACACAGCAAAAATGACCTTGGACCAAAATGACAAGGTCAAATTAAATGTATTTTTGCTGCATTGTTGTGACCAACACGGGGCTTTCTTCCTTGCTAAATTCTTTCCAAATTTGATTCCCATATATTGCACCCAATGTACAGCAAATTAGTTAAGATTCATAATGAAAACACAATCTGACATTCACAATTACATTTTACATTTATATTTTACATCATTGTCACCAGGTGGAACCATGTAGAACTTCAAATACTCTGCAGGACTTGGGATTTGATCAACTGTAACCAGGGAGTTAACCCACTCACCCATCAAGTCAATAAACTCAAGGGAGGACAACGTCCATGAGAATCTACAGCACTAAAATAAATGTTTATTTCTGACCAGCAGGTGACACTAGTGAGTTCAAAGCCTCAAAAAATCTATACTTTTTCACCCAAACTTGGTGAACACTCCAGATGCCTAAGAAAGCTTTGATTTACCAAAACTGGCCCTAAGGGGTATTCAATGCCTTAGAAATGTTCTTATATCCTTCCCTGAATGGTGCTTCTGAAGACCCTTATTACAAATTGGCTTTGGATGTTCCTTTATCTTCATGATATAGATTTTGTTAGGAAATCTACTAACCAACCATGGGGCCTCACAGATACAGGTTTATTTACCTTGAAAACATGTAAAACATCTTAATTGCACACAGGTGAACTAATTCAACTAATTCCTTGTCTTCTGAAGACAATTGGTTGAAACACATCATCCTCAGGGGTGTCATGGTAAAGGTAGGGAATACTTGGTTTCTGAGTTATATTTTTAACTAATTTATGACAATTTGCAGATTTTATTTTTCACTTTGTAAAACTTCAAGTGGAGGGTGAATATGCTTGACAGCCACTATATGAATATTGTAATGTAGACTCAATGTTAATTTGAATACTATGCATACTAAATAGTATGCCAGATTAGCATCAGTATGACACAAACCATAGTACACCAAAAATATTTTGCCAAAAGTCCCCGGATGGTCTACTATGTTTGGTTGGTATTTTGTAGTATGCAACTACCCATTCTTTTTGGGGTAAATTTCCCAGAATCCCTTGTGCAAGGAAAGAGGACTTCACAGGATGAACGTCTATGAAAACTATCATTATATGCTGATCTTACCAGCATGTTAGCTAAGCCAGCAACAACCGTACTTCCTAGATAACTAAATGGATTTGGCTAACAGTTGCAGCACAAAGATACAAATGTTCCAACGAACTAGCTAGCTGTTGTTTATGAATTAGCATTTCTTGCTAACAATATTAGAACAATTGAATTGTGCGATTGTAATGTCTACTTCAAGATGTTATTTAATGCATACTGGCTTACCAAAAATTTAAGTACATACTTTACCATCATCAGTGCAGTAAGTACTTTTAGTATGTAGTATGCAAATTGAGAGTAAATACTTGTTAATCCATCTGAGTATGGTACCATATGGTACCTGTAAGTGCTTGTTGGGGGTACGGTAGGTATTGTTGCTTCTGTATTCATTATTATCTGTGAACTGTGTGCTCTCTGTGAAAACATCCAGTATCAAACACTGCAGTCTTGGAGGGTTGGCACAAGTGCTATCTATGTTTAGGACATATGGGATAGAGGCACAAGGCCTAAGAGCAAGGGCTTGGTTTTGGTGATGTGAATCCGTACCTGTGGCTAAAGGTGGTGAGGCCCATGGTGGCCGAGACGAAGGCCACAGCAATAGGGAAGGTGGTGGAGCCACACAGCAGTATGGTGAACACACTGGACACTCCCATGGAGAAGAACTGGCCAAAACAAACACACAAAGTGTCATTCAATCAGAAGTAAAAAGACAAATATGAAGTTTACAAGCAATGCTGATTTGAGCATCAAATCTGGGAGAGCTTCACAACCTACCTGCATAAGCTTTCTTACACCAGCAGTGTCATATCCTTAAAAGAGAGATGGATAGAGAGCAAGAAAACAAAAGAAGAGAGGAACCAAAAAGTGAAAGGAAAAGACAGAAAAACAGAGGATTAAAGACAGTGAGAGAAAAAGAGAAAGAAAGTGGAGCAAACAGACAGTGACAACGATGTCATGAAAATGAGTAAAAGAAAAAGAAAAAAGTAAAGAGAAAATCAGAGTTAAAAAACTTGACAATTTCAAGAGTACCAACTTTTCAAATAGTAAAACATGCAACATTACCTTGGCTGATTAGGTGGTCGGACAGACAGCCACTAAAGAGTGATGAGGGGATGGCTACAAACCACGGGATAACGTTGAAGACCCAGCCCTGAATGGAGAACACCACAACCTGTAACTCCAGTAACACTGACATGAGCTTAGATATTTAGGATATAAAACAATGTTAACCATAATATGAGGAATGTGACTTGGATCTACACTTAAAGACCAAGGCCGTTGAGGAACATCTGAGTTTGTGGATCCCCAGTAGTTGTTGGCTAGCAGAGTTTTACAGCAGTGGACTGTCTACAGTGCCCTCTGGGTGTACTCAGTGGTATTGCACATCTTGACCAGAAACAGCACCTGACTAGCCTCAGTGGGCAGGGCACTATGTAGAATTTCTATCCCTTGTGGAAAGTAGGCAACTTGTAGTTTTGGATTCGAAACAAATTTGTACGATATTGTACGTTTTACCATTCTAAACACATCATACATTTTGGCTATTTATTAAATTGTTATCCATTTTGCAAAATTCTTCACGTCATATTGCATATTCTAATGTTATGTTGATACCTATCATATTGAAGATATACTAATTAATGGAGTGTCCCAGATGAATGTATATCATTTTTTTGTGTACCCTGTGAACCAGCTTGAACTACTTAATTTTTCTTTCTCTTTTAGTGACCAGCTGACAAAAGCTGTAAAAACATTATTTATTTTATGGATAATGATTCCCAACATTATGTAATGCTTATGATGCCAACTGTGGGAACAGTGTACAATTTTAGCAACAAGGAAATGACTGAGGGACTGTACCATGATCAGCCAATGGGCTCAAGACACTGTTTTCTTTTATGATCAATATACATTTTAGGCTGTGCTTTTGTGTGAATACATATTGTGAGAAACTATGATTCTACCTTCATTTTAGATATAGATCTATTCTTATTTAATACAATGTAAAATCCTACTTAAAGCCTCTAAGACATTTCTTATGTACAGTATTTTGCCTGTGTGTTGGCTTTCAAATTACAGGCCTGATCTTCAATTTAATATTTAAAGGGCTGCTTGGACTGGTGTTTTTACAGGATGGTTTTGGATGGAGGGGGCAGGTTACCTTGGCGTCAGGAAAGGTGTCCTTGAAGTATGTTGGTAGCCATGACAACAATGTGAAAAAGGTGCTTGCAGTGCAAAGGTGAGTGATAATCACAGCACTGAAGGACACACAACAAAGACAAAGACAGAGAGGAGGGAGAAAAACTGAAATTACGATTTAGTGAATCGATTTTTCATCATTTCGTCACCTTTAACCCCAAATATTCTCATAACTCATGTACAGTTACAGTCCATGTCATCAGACGCTTTAAAAGGACTGTGGCTTCTTTAATGTTTTGGCTCGCTCACAAAATGGCTGACAGTCAGAGACAGGCTTTTCCTGTCCGTTCACCATCTAGATGTGGTTTGCCCATGACAGGAATTTAAAAAAACAATCCATAGAGTCCATTTCTCTCATTTTAATCCGATGACTTGCACTGCGTAACAAGGCTTTCTACACGTAAGAGCAAATAAAGGCAGGCAGGGAGGGTGTGAATAAAGCCTTTGACAGAACTGGTCATAGGAGTGAAAACAGAAGTGAATTAATGTGGCCTATTCATGGAGTCTCTCAGTCAGGTGGCCGGATGGCATTATAGTGCCATCTCATTCAAGGCTGCTCACACACGCAGGCAGAAAAACACATTTGTTTTTTTCATCTTCATCAGAACAGAAACATGGAAATCCATGTTCTGTATCCCTTGCTCTAACCTCAATAACATAACCTTCCCGTCTAGACAGACACACTGGAGGAACCGTAGGGTTTTGGCCTCACCACACAGCAGGTTGTTTGAAGAGGCGCAGCCAGTGTCTCTTTGAAAGTTTGGGTTGGGCCCCTCCACTACCCAGTGACTCCAACGTGATAACAGGACCTGGAACACACGCACAAAAGAGGAAATACAGTTGGTGTTTTCAGGATGCTGATAACCTAAATTGAAAGCAGATGGATAGAAAAGAAACAATGAAACAGATCACTGCTTGCTTAAAAAGCTTGAACGGGAACAACTGTATTGATTTCAGTTAGATATGCACATTGTCATCTCACAAAAAACTCCCCTCACCTTCGCCTTTGAGCAGGTATTTCCACATGCAGTATGCCCAGAGGACAGAGAGACAGCCGGTGGCATAGAACACACTCTCCCAACCGTAGAGGTCTAGCATGAGGGAACCAGCCCCCCCAATCACCAACGTCCTGCAGGAGCCAACAGCACCGGTGACACACAAACCAACAACGGCTGCTTCTGAGTTTTAGTAGCCCATCATAATAGCAAAACAATAACATCTGTTCACAAATTCTGGCTGGAGACTGAGAGGCGTCTTCTGTGGCTCCCAGAGGATAGGCCAGGCCAAAATGACACGTTGGCTTCCCGCTGTGTAACCCACATGACAAACGTCTGACCCTAGCTTTCATAACACACGATCTCATCGGCAGGGGCACGACTGATTTTGAAGAACACCTGATGAGGCAGATCATGCAGCTGAAGTCTTAACAAGAGAGATAATGGTTTGTGTTAACACAAACAGAGCAGTTCATCCACCTCCCAGACAACCTGCGAAACATCTGAGCCTCATTTCAATTGGTTGTGATTGGTTGTGAGGTGTATGAGACGGCATAACGTCAGTACTGGGCAAGGTGAGATAACTTTTTGACAACTGTTTTGTCTTTTGAGGAGCTCTGTAATTTTAAAAGGGGTTATCGTGTGACTGGAGTGCAACATTAGTCATTAGCAAAGTCAAATGTGGTCTAAACTGAAAGTTTTTGAGGAGCCAGACTCACCCGAGGTAAGACCCGCTACCCACAGTGCTCATGAGGAACCCCCGCTCGCTCTCCACCACTTTCTGGGAACACAGGCTGGCGAGAGATGGATAATGGACACCTGCAAATACAAAGGCGTGGCTCGATCAGACTGAAAGCTGAATACAAGACTGTCAGTTTAGCTCATATGACGCATCTGGCCTTTTGTGTTTAACGCAACATTAGTGTTTACCACAACAATAATGTTGTGAAAAACATAAGTGGGGGATGGCAAACACTAACACACCAGTGCCTGAAAATATGAAAGCGCCCTGCCCTGCGGTTTACAGAGGAAGTCATCAAATGTTCCATATGGAGGAGCTTCCAGAGACTAGTGGTAATGTTTACACCTCAGGGAGAAGCTACAAAAGTCAAACAACAGGAATGAGTTGGAACATGAACAAGAGTCGTTTCAAAAGGAGAAGCACTGAACGCCTTGGTAAGAGCTTGTAACAGCAGGTTTGTGGGTTTGACTTCCACTGGGGCAGGCAGTATGAAAACTCTTTAGATCTCACTGCTGTGAGCAGCCCTGAATAAGAGCGCCTGTCAAATGACACAAACATAAAAAATGTAATTGTACAGTATGTGGTTAGTCATTTTAGATTTTAGTCATTTAACAGATGCTCTTATTCCAAGCAACATACAGTACCTACAGGGACATTCCCCTGGAGCAACTCACAGTTAAATGCCTTGCCCAAGGACATAGCGATTCCTGCAAAATCGGGAATCAAACCAGCAAACTTCCGACTACAAGTCTGACTCCCTATCGACTGAGAAATCTGACGCCCCTGGTTACAGAGCTAAAAGTTGCATAGACGTGAACTGGAACTGTCCAACTGGTAGAGTCACATGAAAACATTTCTCTTTGTGAGGACAGTTTCACGTTGTAACATAGAGTTACAATCACAGTCTGTTTAAACTTGTAACACACAATTCATTGAATTTGTCTTGTGTATGGTATATGTAATTTCACAGTGCATGGTGGAATAAGTATCCCCCCCCACGCTAAGAACTTCTACCTCTATGATGCGAACCATGCCTCGAACAAATTATCTCAAAGGATTAAAAATGTATTACTTGCATAAATTTGGAAAGGGTTACAAAATTATATATATTAGTCTTGATATTCATAAGGCAAATTGTCAATAAATGGAGAAAGTTCAACACTGTCGCTACACTCCATCCTGCAACGAAGACCCCTGAAGAGTCAGCTACTTACAGGAACCCGCAACAATGGGTGGAAAATGACAGACATCAGAATATTGCAGAGAAGTTTTGTAAAGCGTAATAGTTCAATTAGAATGACCGTTGTGCAGGTGATCTGCAACTAGTGGAATCATGTTAAGGTTATTGTTGCCAGAGGAGGGTCAACCAGTTATTAAATCCGAGGATGTGCAAACATTCTTCACCCTGCATATAATTGTTTGTGTGTTATTAGTTTATGCAGACTGGTTGGTCTAATGCTGTGAGATAGGTGAAGATCAAATAATATTTGAACTATCAATTTATGCAGAAATGTAGGTACAGTAATTCCAAAGGGTTCACATACATTTTATTGCCACTGTATATTACCATTTCTACTAACGTCAGACATTGTCAAGCATATATATTTTTTTATTGATTTTACATATAACTGGTTCCTAGCCTGGTTGACAATGTTGCTTCCTTTCAGTTTTATTAAAAATTAGTGCAATAAACAGGAAATAACAGGGTGTCTGTCTTTTGTGATGCAGCCTAGCTGTACATTAGCAACCAGTGAATCCTGACCTTGAAGCAGCCCCATCAGGAAGCGGGCCAGCGTCATTGAGAAGATGGGCTGGGAGCAGAAGTGGGCCAGGACAGGGGTGAAGGCTGTCATCGCCCCCCATGCAGCTGCAGAAAGCAGGAGTACCTTCTCACCTCCAACTCTGGGGGGCAAACAATGAAACAATGAGGGTATTACACCTTCCTGCACTCTCTGAACTTGGTTTCTACCTAACCAATCAGCAATTTAACCCAACTGGAACCAGGGATAAGACTGCCCAAGCACGCCGAAGCGTGAGCTTCCAGACAAGGCTGTCCGCCTGCAAGAACCTGGCAAAAGGTTCCAGTTCCCGATTTTACAGTTCCACATGGTAGTGGGAACCTGGCTTAATACAACTTCACATTCTGCCTTTCAGCCATTGGGATGGTAAGAGGTTACCTTTGCTGTTATTGACCATCTCTACCTCTTTGCATGGCAAAGACTGTTACTCTTAAAACATTGTAAGCAGAGTAAACAATTGATTGTAGCCTGTTACGATTATGTGAAAGTTAAACATGCACTATGTAACTTTTTAGAATAATACACTGCTAAAAAGAATTTAAGGGAATACTCAAAACACACATCGCTGTTGCTGAAAAAAATTATATTAAAGATCAAATTCTTTACTGTACATTGTGTAATTCATTGAGAACAAAATGACATACCAATAACAACAGTCAATGCAAAACGAAATCACCAACCGATTAAGGGCTGGATTCAAACTCACACCAAAAATCCAAGTAAACAATATAAATCACAGCCAGTTCCAACTTGCGTGAATTTCATCACAGCAACTTATATTAAGACTCAGTAGTTTGTATGGCCCCCACATGCCTGTATGCACTCCGATAAATAACTGGCCACGCTCCTGATGAAATGGCAGAAGTTGTCCTGGGGAATTCCCTTCCAGACTTGAATTAGGGCATCAGTGAGCTCCTGGACAGTCTGTGGCGCTACTTGCTGGCTTCGAATGCACCGATACATAATGTCCCAGAGATTCACAACTGAATTCAAGTCTGTAGAATGTGAGGTCTTGTGAGAGCAATTGTCTGTGGCCATCCCCTGCAAAACCATTCCCTTTTTGGGGGTTGTCTTGCTGTTGTCCCTTCAGAGCACCTGTTTCATTTGCACCAAAACAGGTGACATTGCTTCACAATTGCTTATTATACACACACACACTCGCACACACACAGCGAATAAAACATGTATTAAACACATCAACATTTTTCTCAGTAAATACATTTCCAAAGGTGCTATTGACATGGAATGTTCACCATACATACAAAGAAACCAAAACAAATAACTTCAGAAATTAAGTTGTGTAATAATGTGAAATGACAGTGAAAAAGTACCCAGTCACACCTAATTGTCATTCCATTGATTGAGAACACCGGACTCTAATTTCATCTTTAAATTAACTGCTTATCCTAGAGGTTCACATACTTTTACCACACACAGATATGTAATATTGGGTTATTGTCCTCGACAAATAAATGACCAAGTATACATTTTATTTTTTACCATGTTTTGAATCATTTGTTTAATTGGGTGTTCTTTAACTACTTTCAAGTCTTGTGAAAATCTGAAGTTGTCTTATGTCATATGTATGCAGAAGTATAGAAAATTTGAAAAGGATGACAAACTTTCAAGCATTACCGCATATAGTACTAAACAAATCTTATTTACAGCAGCAACCTGGAAGAACGTTTCAGAGGAGGAGTAATAAGGAATAACTGTCTTGCTCAGGGACAGAACACCCGTGTTCAACATGGCAGTTGAGGGATTAGAATCAGGGAAGTTTCAAACCACTAGTTAGATGCCCTAAACACTAGCCAACCTTGCCACCTTAACTATAATGCATTTGATGCAAGACCTTATTTAACCATTTAAAAAACCATAAAGATTACTTGATTAAACGTGTTTTCCTGATCACGGCAATCATTTGAGATTAGTTTGAAATGTTGTTTTCCTCCATAGAACCATTTGAAGACATGATCATCAACTTGGCTCCTGGCATCTAGCCACCATCACAACAAAACACAAATATGCACTTTGGGCTTTTAAACACACCACAATGACTATGGTTTGTTAAAAATTCTGGTATAGGTTATACATGACCATGGACAAGTGCCAAAATCTTTCTCTTTTAAGAAATATAATTGAAACAATATCTCCAAATGGTTCAGATATTTTAGAAGCCATAGCTATTAGATAATACTGTATAATCATCTAGCCTAGCCTATTATCCCTGTGTAACTAGTAGTCCAGTTGTGAGGCTTTCATCTGATTGACCACCACTTCACAAGGAGCTCCTTCTGGCTACACACTGTGCCTGTCCACCGTCCTGCTTCCTACCAGACATTTGTACACTAAATTAATTATTTCAAACAAAACATTGCACCGCTGTGAACCAGCAATTTGATGAATGCAAAGAAACATCTGTTACAAAAACCTATCAATTCAGTAACTAAGCTTTCATTAGGCTTTAGCTTTAATGTACCAATAATTGTTTTTTCAAGGCCAAAATTAAACCCATGAAAGCCGGGGCATCTCTCAAAACTACAACATGTAGGCAATTGAATTATGTTCCCACCTTCAGTTGTACTATTCTTAAAAATATGACTTCCACATTTTCTTTTCTCCTCTAATGATTTTTAGGACAGTGCAGAAAAAGATAAGTAGGTGGCTAATTCAAATGAATACCTCCAAAACTCCAAGGTTTTTATGTGAAATCTATACTACCAGTGGGTATTAGTCAACACACTGTTTTGAATAATTGTCTCTGACACGGGAGTTTTGAAATTTTCTGACCTTGGAACTTTGCTTGTTTTGTCTACTGGTAACAGATGAGATGACCTAGGCTTTTCCTGCTATGTTCTATCGATTGTTGGAGTGAATGATTGAAAATCACATGGTCATCCATCTGAAATGTCCTTTCTTCAGAAATGTCCCAACTTGGAATCAATCATGGGTTGGGAAGACAAAAGAGTCAACTGAAATAGAGCAGTGTATCCTGTTCACAAAACAACGTGGTGCACACCTAATCACGCTTTCACTGGGACTGGTGGTGACAGCATGTCTACAGCCAGGTGAGGTCATTTTTAGACAAGATCACATTCTAAGAAGTGTATTTCGGAAGACCATGTAAATTTAACCATCAAAAACATGCTGGTTAGGTTTGGGACTACAGATGGAAATTAGCATCTATGCTATAATCTGGCTCATTTACAGTCTGTACAGAAGTGTAAGATTGTTGATTAATGTGCACTGTCCAAAGTAAATAAATAAACAATATCAATTTGACATGATGGTTGTTCACCCCTGACCAAGTTATAAACTGCAATTTTAGCCTGTTTTCACTTAAATGTCTTGATCTTTCCCACCTGGAAATTATACTGCCAAAGCAATACAACTCAGATAGCACTAACTGGATAATTTGTGTTTGCTTTGTATGGACATCCGTGTGCTAAAGCAATCAACCACCATCCGCTGACGTCAATGTGTTTGCAGACACCACAGCGGCTGTGCTTTCATCAAACAAAGCAGACCCTATAGTACAGTACTAACAGTCACATACACTACACCTTCAAAGTCCAATTATGACTCAAGGTATGCGTCCCTTGGTTTCACATTTTGAAATCTCCCGTAACAATCCCATTCTCTTCAAGCTCTAATAGTATGTCTGGAACCCTAACCATTAAAATTCTATGACCCTCTGCTCATGTTGTTTTGAATTCTGAGCTAATAGCTTAGTTAGGAAAGGTTGTTTTATAGTGATCCCCCCCCCCCCAGTTTGGCTCCTCTCGCAGTTTGTCTTGTCCAATTCCTCCTAAGGCAGCTCATTAGGTTCATTCAACTACATGTCGCCAAGCAGGCCGATTATTTTAGCACTGCTCATCCAACACGGAAGCCTTTAGTCAGATCATGTGTGGGATGACTACAGTCACCAAATATACTTCCGCGAATTAACTTACAGGCACCCGATCTGTGCATAAGGAGTCACTGGAAAGTTATGTGATAAATCCATCTATACCAAATCCCGAGCAGTGCTATGCCAATTTGCACTGCCTCATGCTGAGGTTACAGGCAAAGTCGGAGAAGCCATAGTCAGGCTCGAACCAATGACTATCATGTTTTATCTTGTCCTGAAAGGCAGCGACTTAGCCCACTATGCCACACGGACCACCATAGAGAGCTATTTTAAAGAGAATGTCAGTTATATAAAATGCACTAAGAAGGGAAACAATAATACAAAAATATATTTTTGCCTATTTAATTCTAAAGCAGCAGATTTTGTCAAATTCCATTGTCCACCTATTCATTTCAACATACTAAGTAGCAGGAGCAGCTGCAAACAGGCAATGTGCATGTTAAAGTAGGAACAAACAGACAACGTAAAACCATCTTCTCTCCTTCCATTGCTCCCACCTGTCACTGACATAGCCTCCGAGAACCTGTGTGAAGCAGTAGCCCCAGAAGAAGCTGCCTAAGACCATGCCCTGTTCCCTCTTGGTCCATTTAAACTTCTCAGCCATGCTGACGGCGCAGATGGGCATGGCCACGCGGGCACAGTACAGGAGACATGTTCCTAGCAGCAGCACCACCGTCCAAACCCGGGCAAGCGGTCTGCAAATCATGAAGAGGCATTGATTGTGTTGCAAGTTGACACAAGTTTCTTTAACTGGAGCAGGTGTGTGTGCACTGTATTTGTATCTAGTGTGTGCAGTCTTAAGTAAAAATCAACTACAGGTGCATTACTTTTCAACATTTTAAATGGCAATTAGTGTTCATGGTATGGAACTAAATAAACTGGAGGTAATTTGGCTACTGATTTTTAAACTTCATAATCTTACAGCCAATTCTCATAAACGTCTTGGTCTTAAAGCCAAGTCTCAAAAGATGTCTGCAGCTTAAAAAATACTGAGACCACTCCTTGACAGGTGATAAGATAGTAAAGTATGTTTTTAAAGGAATTGCACTCCATAGCTACAATGGCATATTAGGCTACATTCAGTGGTCACTCTTTAAGGACCCCAGCCATTTCATCTACCAGAGATAACCTATGAAATACAATAAAACGTTTACACTAGTGATCAGGTAAATGGCAAATCTTCTGACCTACACTTTAAACGTCTGTTGTTCCCCAAGAGGTTTGACAATGGTTTGAAAAGTAAATTTAAAACTAGCAACTTTGAAGTAGTACAAATAGTATAAAAATGCAACTTTTGTAGGTGTATGCTACTTTTTACGCCAATGGGAACAAATGTTCAGATAATTGTATTTCCCAAACAACTTCGTTGAAGATTAATCATTTCATGAATATAACGCAAATCCAAAATAAATAACTTCACATGTTCATATTCTATAGCACGTAATAATCCAAATGCTTTTTGATTCATGTCGGTTATGTAGTTTTGCATTATTTAACCCGGATATTGAAAAAAAGATGAATTGCAAACTTACCTCGGCCAGGTCGTGTTTTGTTCACTCCACTTCTTCTGATGACCTCCAGTGACCCCTATTTTGTCTGGGGGGGTTTCTTTGAGACAGACCAAATCTGGACTTGAGTTTTTTCCATGTTTTTGCAGAATTGCCATTCAACGAGATGGGTAACTTTACGTACGAGTTACTTTCGACTGCGCTTGATAATCAGTGTATGTATGAGTGAGAAATGCAGAAAAACAGCTACGCTACATTTATGTTCTGATGATACAGACGTATCGTTTCCTTCTATTACCGCCTAATCATATTGTTATTGCCGTGCGGAAAGGAAATGTCCAACGGAGAAAGAGACAGATCCCCAGAGTTTAATGTTTTGTTTCTTGCCTGGCTTTCTCTAAAAAAGTGATGTTAATCCACGTGTCAGTTTCCTTTCCAGTCAGTTCCTCCTGCCAACGCTAGGTTAAAGCTTCATCAGGAAGTAGCCCGCGGAACAAGTCACAACAGTAGAATTTCGCCAGAAAACAAATGCGGCATCATTGTGTGGGGTTTCTACCCGCCTCATTGCCTCACATTGCCATCCAAAATAAGCGCTGGCACACCATCATGACTTTGCAATATTGTAGAAATGCAAGCTTGAATGAAAACCGATCCGAAGCAAAACTGCTAAGGTTGACATAGAAGGACAATAACTACTCACGTTTTAAGCCTGGGGACACAGACGTTTAATCTGTAAAGGCATTTCAAACGATGTTGCTTAGCTCCGTAATTTAAGGGACGCACTTCCTTTTGCAAGTTCATGTGTGACGGTTTGGTTTGTGTTGCTGACATACTTGCTAGTATTGCTAAGGATGCTGCATATCATCAGAATTGGCTATCAGCCCTAAACAGAATGAGGTGGACTACCAACCGATATTAACCTGCAATCAGAAGGAAATAAAGATTTATTTATCTTAGTGTTTACAACTACATCAATTCACTCTCTGAACTAGAAAACTAAGGTTTTAGTAGACTGACAATAACACACACAATATTATAACGTCATTATCATTTTGCATTTAAAAAAAGAACAGAGGCATATTGCATGTTTCAAAAGAGTATTTTATTCCATACTTGTAAATGATCTGGTTGCAAAAGTGTCACCGTGAACTGACTGGGTGTTTGTATGTACTCACATTGTCTTGTTTGTTTCAAGATAATAAAGCATGAAAAGGTCACATTAACACTGACAACGTTATAGGGCATTGGCAGCTAATAAGAATTGAAAGTGCCCAGTTTAGGCCTTTACCCTAGCACGCATGACAAACTGAAATGTTCATGTTTTTGTAAAAAAAAATTGAATACTGGACCACAGCAATCAGAACCAATCGTTCTACTTCTGACACCACACCGGCATTCATTTCTGTTCTAGGTTGAAACAGTATAGCCCCAACAGCCTAATTTAGGCTTTAACAAGATGGCCACATGCAAAAAACAGCTAACTTTCCCTGCCACTAGACAGAAAAAAATGTTGAAACTGTGATATGTAACAATGAAATGCTCATATGTAAATATAATTCACAGACAAAAAACACGCAGCATTTTACTTCATTAAAATACAAGGGTTTATATTTTAGATATTATAGTTTCAGGCAGCAAGTCACTTTAAAATACAAACCATTCAATTTGCACAGTCCATGTATATCAAAGTCTCCCAAAAACCAAACACAAAAAAAAGAAGAAAATAGGTTGTAGTCAGTCTCTGTTGAAGTATAAATAGAAAGGAGGGGAGGAGTAGGTGAGTCTGTTTAGTCTCCCACAGCGCACACACTCTAGTGTTTCATTTTGGGTCCTCGATCGTGCCCTTGCTGAGGTCTGTCATTTTGGGGTACTTGACTTTCTTTTGGTCGAGTTCGTTCTGAGCCCACAGGAGCAGTTTGAGGAGCTTGGCCAGTTTAGGAGTCGACTCTCTGTTTTCATAGTCCAGCACAGACTGATTCACTTCACTCCAAACCTTTAGGGGGTAGGGGGTAAAACACATCTAGTAAATAATAACCTTGATAGTCAGTATATTAAATCTGCCTGTTGTAAATGTCAAAAATGAACATACTTTGTGCCAAAGTCCCAAATCAGCTGATATTAGAAGTTTACTGATTTATTAGATATTCACCTATTTAAAACTGATATTATTTTTGATTTAAATGTACAATATGTAGTTTTTGGCCACCAGGGGGCTCTCAATCAAAACAATAGGAAAAGTGTACTTGGATGATATCGGGAAGTAGCGTGGGATTATGAGTTTTGTTATTGACGTCAATGACAACCTTCCAATCTAGCGTCTCCGGCAGAAATAATGTTCACTGACAAAGTAATGTATTGTTAAAAATATTATAACTTTATTCATGTCATGTTTGGCGGTTCCCTGGAACTTAGAGCAACTAGCGCAATCAAAGGTTATATGACGCCATTGACGGAAGACAATATGAAACGTCCCATGTCTGCGAATTATATTACAAATTTCTCTGGATTTGAAAGATGGTGGAAACTTTTAGGATAATGTAAGTACACAACTAAGAAATATATATATATATATAATATAGGTATAGTGATGTTTGTTTTTTTAATGCAAAGTACATCTTTTGTTATTGTTTTGGAAAACTACATATTTTACCTTTAATTATTTGTTCTACAAGAGGACATTGCAGAATGTTACAATATTTAGAGTGAAGAGCGCCAACTGTTTCTCAGGTGAGTGGAAATAGAAGCATGCCAGAGTAATAAACAACCAAAAATGTGCACTATAAACTGTTACGTTAATTCACATCACTTTTGTTTAGTTTGCTAATGTAGCTATGTTATTTGTCTCCCCAAAAAAATCAGGAATTTTGGACAAGACCCTGCATCAATAAAATTATTTAATTATCTGTGGCCTTCCTCAGTCTAACATGCGGGTCTACCGTTGCTTCCTAATGTTCTGACTTTAAAAATAATCAAAATGGAAAATTCTCAAAAGCATTCTTACAAAAAAGTTAATTTCACAGAGCAATATGTAGGTTGTTATTTTTCTAGAAGCCTCACCTTCTGTCTCTGCATCGTGTTCAGTAAGTCTCCGAACGGCGACTCCTCTGGGTTGTCGAATGCCAATAGGGCCAGTGTTCTCTCCATTTCTGTCAGACACTCTCTGCTCTCCTCCCCCTGCTCGGCCAACTGGGACTGAGCAAACTCTAGTGCTGCCTC
>JACXGM010008831.1:10009-28240 GCA_016801145.1 Umbra pygmaea | reverse complement strand
AGAGGCAGAGGCTGTGATGTGTAACTAATGTAGAGGCAGAGGCTGTGATGTGTAACTAATGTAGAGGCAGAGGCTGTGATGTGTAACTAATGCAGAGGCAGAGGCTGTGATGTGTAACTAATGCAGAGGCTGTTATATGTAAAATAGTGTATATTTAAAATAAGATATCAGACACAACATATTCAGAGTAATTCATGTGCAGATGCATTTAAGTGCATATATTTTCATACTTGGGAATCAAACTTACAACCCTGGTGTTGCAATCAACATGTTCTTCCAAATGAGAATTGCAATATGCATTGCTATCTGACTTGAAGACTTTCTATTTCAAACTGTAGTCTGGCATACAAGACCCACATCAAGATGTTGGATCTGGGAACTCACCATTGGCAGTGCTCAATCCGAGGGGCTGGATAAACCGTTGTCTTTCAAATTCCCTCTGCACGCAATAGGATAGCGCTACAACCAACCAGAGCAACAAAGTGTCCGGTCGGCAAAACTCCGAACACATCTTCCTTTTGTAAGAATGACTTCAGTGCCGTTCTTTGTTATTTTCTCAAAGAAAAGATTAACTCCAAGTCTACCAGAGTTGCGGCCAAAGCCGATTCGAAGGACCGCTGTTCGCCAGCAGCAGCAACCATTAAATTTGTTTTCCCGTAATTACGTTCAGCCCGCCCACCGACTCTATACACGTTGTGATTGGCCTGACCGGAATTTGTTTTTTCCGCTCGCAAGTCAACGGAGAGTTGCTAGACTGAACCTAGCTGCAAATTATATTTGCTGCCTCTAGGGTGCGTCTAGATTTCAAGGCTACACAAACTGTGCAGGAACCCATATATATATTTGAAAAAAACTCTTTTGAACAATCCCCCAGCATTCTTTGCTTTTTAGAGATCATCAAAGTACCTTATGAATAACATTCTGCAGTTACATTTGGAGGTGATAGGTTCTTCAGTTGGTACTTTGAGAAATACTTTAATGGGTCAAAACCACTCAAGGATCCTCAAATAAACTTTGTTTGTCCAAAGAAAAGCATTGTTTGTCCATTGCATCCATTTGTTCATTTTTTTACAGTTATTTTACCAGGTAAGTTGATCTATAATTTTACAGTTATTTTACCAGGTAAGTTGATCTATAATTTTACAGTTTTTTTACCAGGTAAGTTGATTGATAATTTTACAGTTATTTTACCAGGTAAGTTGATTTATAATTTTACAGTTATTTTACCAGGTAAGTTTATCTATAATTTTACAGTTATTTTACCAGGTAAGTTGATTTATAATTTTTGTGGTTGGGGAATTAGAACCAGGGACTGCTTGGACACCACTCAGATGCCCTAAACACTAGGCATGCACCTACAAACATTTAAGAAAGACAAAGGTATAATGTAATGCATCTAATATAAAACAGTTTAAATGTTAATAAATTATGTTCTGAAAATAAAGGGAAGTCAGTCAATCGATCAAATTTCTGTTATATAGCCCTTTTTACAACAGCTGTTGTCACAAAGTGCTTTGACAGATACCCAGACTAAAGTCTAATAACTAATGCTAATTATAGCATTATGTTTGAACTCACATTCAATGTAAAATATGAAGAGATGGAATCTAGAGCAAGATTGGTTTTATGGTCGGTGGGGTTCTAAATGAAATTACATATTGAAGATTACCACATTTAAAGAAAAACTGGGTAAATCAAAAACAATGTGTGGTGACCCTACCCCCCTGCACTAAGACAACTGGGGAGTGAGACAGAGTGGTACAGGGGACACCGGGACCTACCCAAATGTAAATCTGGACAGTGCCAAACAGGCAGCTTTGCCCTAGACCACCGAACACCATATAAAATAAAGCACAGTGTAGCCCACAGATTCCTCTCCCGCCAAATGAACCTAGGGAGTGCACAGCCGGATGGAAAGATCTTATCAGTGAATTAAACCACTTAAGCCTAAGATGGCAAAACAGCCTGATGTGCTGCAGACTCTTAGGGACAGCTGGGGAACATACTGTAAGACAGTGACTCAGACCCTGTAATAGCAAAGAGGGGATTCCAGTGGTGAGAGGGTAGTCCGCCAGGCACAGACAGCATCGTTTCATCTGCATGCTTATGCAATTGTTGAATTATGCAGGACAACTTGGAAACAACAGTTATTAATGAAACTGTCTAGACAGCACAGGTAACCTTGACAGAGCACTTTTAATAACCACTTCTACACTCAATCAAGTGCTTAGGGCATGTCAATATGGATATGTTTTTAAAAGCACTTCCCAAATAAACAGTTTTTCTCATAAGAAAATGACAATATTAAATTGGTCACTTTATAGCCCCAACCTCGAAATAATTATAATATGGGATCTCTTGAGCAAGGAAAGGAAGTAAAAAATCTGTCAGAGTGAAAAGAAGAGTTATGGCACGTCCATAAAGAAGCTTGGATGAATTTAACAAAGCATCAATTTGGTAGAAGAAATATAAAATACAATGCAAATTGCAAGGGAGGCAACACAAAATATTTGAAGACCTATAGTTTGAAATTTTATCAAAATGAAATGACTAGTTCACCTCAAATGTGCCTATAGTTTAGTTAGTTTACCTTTACTTTACCAGGCAAGTTGACTGAAAACATTTTCTCATTTGCAGCAACAGCCTGGGGGGAGAGGGGAATGAATGAGCAAATTGATAGATAGGGATGATTAGGTTGCCATGATGGTATCAGGACCAGGTTGGAAATTTGTCCAGGACACTGTGGTTAACACCCGCACTCCTACAAAAATTGTCGTGGGATCTCTAGTGACCAGAGGGAAGAGTGCCCCCTATTGGCCCTCCAACAGCACAGGTTTCCCATCCAGGGGCTAACCAGGCCTGACCTGCTTAGCTTTAGAAGCAAACTAGCAGTGCAAATCAGGGCTCTATGCTGCTGGCTGACCTAGACCTGATGTAGTATAACAACCCTTCAATGAAAGATTGTTTGGAGTCCCATATTTGAAGTAAAATAATATTTACAGAATAGAAACTGCATTTAGTTCTATTTGCCTAATAAATGTACAATTTTCTCTGACCATCTAATACTACTGTGTGTGATCATTCTACAGACATATGATTGAAGTAGTTCATAATTTGGGGTCATTATTGTGCTGAAAGATTAAATTTTTTCCCCAATTATTTCGGAGTCCAAACCCTTGTTTCAATGAAATATGACAGAGGACAACGGCATACTTGATTACCAGGCAGCATTATGTAAATGGCCTACACATACGGACTAAGGGGGTTGCTATGTTTTAATAGTCCACATTTTAGAAAAGCCTGGCTTCCCTTAGCATTAATGAAAACACATTCCTGAAAGTGCACTATGTACATAGCCGCGGGAAAATATTTTATCAGGGGTTGCTGGAGGGGGGGCTTAATGTTTGGGTGGGCACATAGAGATAGTCCTACTGCTGGCGTTATCAACAACATCCCACTCATTTTCTGATCCATGTCATGTTAAACAGCTCGAAAACAAAAACGTTATTTCAAGTCATATCATTTTAAATTCTCGTGCTGTCAGCAGGTGCTTAAGCACCCTCAGCACCCCAAGTTCCTGCCGCCATGACTATGTAGCTAGCATATGAGAAAGATCTGTGGGGTGACATGGTTCTACCAAGAACCATATTTACTTGAAAAACACTTTAAACAGTCTTTCATGACTATGTAGCTAGCATATGAGAAAGATCTGTGGGGTGACATGGTTCTACCAAGAACCATATTTACTTGAAAAACACTTTAAACAGTTTTTCATGGAAAGAGGTTTTTAATAATTCTTTGGAAGTACAGAATAACATCAGTGAATAGACTTTCTCAACCCAGTGGAAATCTGTGGATCAATATTGTTCCTGGTACTTTGCCTACCCACCCACAGACGGTTATCTGACAGCAATGTAGTTTAATGTCAAGTTTAATCTAAGCACTCACTCAATTAAGAAATCCATAGCTCATCCCTGGTGTACCTGTATGAAAGGCTGGAGACATGTTACACTTTATTTCATTGTTTGTAATTATGATTTAAAAGACTATGATTTTACGATGTCTTGTGACCAGTTTATAACAGACTGTATACCACTGGTATGATATTAAAACACTTTTAATCACTTTAGTAATTGTTCTGCTAATTGTTTTTTTCAAAATAACAGGAGTCGCAAGACTTTGGTAATAATAAGCTGATCACTTATATACACCTAAGATGGGATCACACTGACCTGTAAAACAGAATTCTCTGCTCTATTCCCTCTGTTTATTTCAGTTGAATACCAAAAGCCAAACCAAGACCAAAAACCAGAAAGACCGAATCTCCCAGTAAACTGCATCCTTTCCATTCAGTCATGGCTTCTAACAACAGTGCTGCCCCCAGTGGAGCCGATGGAGAACAGCAGCCGGAGCAGACCATCACATCCCAGCCAACCACTGTTGAGCACCAAGAGACTGCTCCTGACCCCAGCCAATTAGAAACCAAAGACCAACTGGCAGTAATCAGTGAGAAGATGGAGACAAGTAAATACACATTTACTATTCGCCCCCACACCTTCCCACCTACGTAACACCCCATTCACCCCAAGCTCTACTTAACACATCATTCAAGACAGCTCGTTGTTGTTAATGTGACCTGCATCTCTGTGAGTGTTACTGTTCAAGAGATGTCACCTTCACTCCACTTCTTATCTCCTTTAGTGTCTGGAATATCTGCCTGGGAAGACCCTAATACATACACAAGATATATAGATAGCAAGCAACTCTTATTTTGAACTTCAAAATGTGGGAGAACATTTAAGTCAGATTATTTTCCTGCTAGTGTATTTTAGCCACACTCTTCCTTTCCAACCCCTCTCTGTTTGTCACGAATGTGTAGGGTGTAGAGAGAGGGAGACCAACAAGCAGGTAGAATGGTGGTTTGCATAGCTTGATTTAATGACAGTCCAGGAAACATACAGAAATTACGGTTGCAGGGTACGCCTGTACCGAGTGCACAATAATAATATATGAATATGATTACTATGCTATGTAGAGACTAGGACAGATATAGAGCGTACGCATAAACTCAACTGCAGCTACAGAAGGCACACCGATATATCTACACTCACCTAAAGGATTATTAGGAACACCCGTTCAATTTCTCATTAATGCAATTATCTACTCAACCAATCACATGGCAATTGCTTCAATGTATTTAGGGGTGTGGTCCTGGTCAAGACAATCTCCTGAACTCCAAACTGAATGTCAGAATGGAAAAGAAAGGTGATTTAAACAATTTTGAGAGTGGCATGGTTGTTGGTGCCAGACGGGCCGGTCTGAGTATTTCACAATCTGCTCAGTTACTGGGATTTTCACGCACAACCATTTCTAGGGTTTACAAAGAATGGTGTGAAAAGGGAAAATCATCCAGTATGCGGCAGTCCTGTGGGCGAAAATGCCTTGTTGATGCTAGAGGTCAGAGGAGAATGGGCCGACTGCTTCAAGCTAATAGAAGGGCAACTTTGACTGAAATAACCACTCGTTACAACCGAGGTATGCAGCAAAGCATTTGTTAAGCCACAACACGTACAACCTTGAGGTGGATAGGCTACAACTGCAGAATACCCCACCGGGTATCACTCATCTCCACTACAAATAGGAAAAAAGAGTCTACAATTTGCAAGAGCACAACAAAATTGGACAATTGAAGACTGGAAAAATGTTGCCTGGTCTGATGAGTCTCGATTTCTGTTGAGATATTCAGATGGTGGAGTCAGAATTTGGCGTAAACAGAATGAGAACATGGATCCATCATACCTTGTTACCACTGTGCAGGCTGGTGGTGGTAGTGTAATGGTTTGGGGGATGTTTTCTTGGCACACATTAGGCCCCTTAGTACCAATTGGGCAACGTTTAAATGCCACGGCCTACCTGAGCATTGTTTCCGACCATGTCCATCCCTTTATGGCCACCATGTATCCATCCTCTGACGGCTACTTCCAGCAGGATAATGCACCATGTCACAAAGCTCGAATCATTTCAAATTGGTTTCTTGAACATTACAATGAGTTCACTGTACTAAATAGGCCCCCACAGTCACCAGATTTCAACCCAATATAGCATCTTTGGGATGTGGTTGAATGGGAGCTTCGTGCCCTGGATGTGCATCCCACAAATCTCCATCAACTGCAAGATGCTATCCTATCAATATGGGCCAACATTTCTAAAGAATGCTTTCAGCACCTTGTTGAATCAATGCCACATAGAATTAAGGCAGTTCTGAAGGCGAAAGTGGGTCAAACACAGTATTAGTATGGTGTTCCTAATAATCCTTTAGGTGAGTGTATCTACTATGCTCTGTAGCTGCATAGATGCTGAAAACAATATACATATACAGAGCATACACATTAACTTCCAAACTACAAGGACTCACTTTTTACACCTAACTTTCAAATGCAAATGCTCCCAGACAGTCTTCAAAACACAGCGTAACAATATCACAATAACCGACACCCCTTTTTTAGTTTGGCCGGCTTATATTGAATGAACTAACTAGCTACCCTAATACAGCTGAACTCAATCAATTATCAGAGCTACAAGATACCAGTCTAACATAACCTAGCAAGGCCAAGCTGGAGAGAGGTGTCACATGACCTTAAAGGGACATTTACACCTATATACACAAACCACCTCGATGCATACACATACAGTGCCTTGCGAAAGTATTCGGCCCCCTGGAACATTTTGACCTTTTGCCACATTTCAGGCTTCAAACATAAAGATAGAAAACTGTAATTTTTTGTGAAGAATCAACAACAAGTGGGACACAATCAGGAAGTGGAACGAAATTTATTGGATATTTCACTTTTTTAACAAATAAAAAACTGACAAATTGGGCGAGCAAAATTATTCAGCCGCTTTACTTTCAGTGCAGCAAACTCTCTCCAGAAGTTCAGTGAGGAGCTCTGAATGATCCAATGTTGACCTAAATAACTAATGATAAATAGAATCCACCTGTGTGTAATCAAGTCTCTGTATAAATGCACCTGCTTTGTGATAGTCTCAGAGGTCCGATTAAAGCACAGAGAGCATCATGAAGAACAAGGAACACACCAGGCAGGTCCGAGATACTGTTGTGGAGACGTTTAAAGATGGATTTGGATACAGAAAGATTTCCCAAGCTTTAAACATCCCAAGGAGCACTGTGCAAGCGATAATATTGAAATGGATGGAGTATCAGACCACTGCAAATCTACCAAGACCCTGCCGTCCCTCTAAACTTTCAGCTCATACAAGGAGAAAACTGATTAGAGATGCAGCCAAGAGGCCCATGATCACTCTGGATGAACTGCAGAGATCTACAGCTGAGGTGGGCGAGTCTGTCCATAGGACAACAATCAGTCGTATACTGCACAAATCTGGCATTTATGGAAGAGTGGCAAGATGAAAGCCATTTCTGAAAGATATCCATTAATAGTGTCATTTAAAGTTTGCCACAAGCCACCTGGGAGACACACCAAACAAGTGATAGAAGGTGCTCTGGTCAGATGAAACCAAAATCTAAATTTTTGGCAACAATACAAAACGTTATGTTTGGCGTAAAAGCAATACAGCTCATTACCCTCAACACACCATCCCCACTGTCAAACATGGTGGTGGCAGCATCATGGTTTGGGCCTGTTTTTCTTCAGGAGGGACAGGGAAGATGGCTAAAATTGATGGGAAGATGGATGGAGCCAAATACAGGACCATTCTGGAAGAAAACCTGATGGAGTCTGCAAAAGACCTGAGACTGGGACGGAGATTGCTGTACCTGGTGTGACACAGAAAAAAATCAGCTTTGCAGGGAGGTGTGTTCAGGATAAGGGGGGATGTTCACTGAACACGTCAGATTTCATACCGCATAGTGTGGACTTGACACACGTGCTTCCGCAAGGCAAGAACGTTACTATCATGTTGTGCTACTCATTCCATTGTATAACAACACGGTCGTTGTACAACAGCATGGTGTCGCAATGCACAAGTAGAATAATTTGAAAATATGCAACACACCGATCACACCGCATCGCAAGCCCGCAAGGCAAACGCATCCTTGCGGATTGCTCCATTGACAATGAATGCAACACATTCGACATGTTCAGTGGACATCCCGCCTAATTCTTGGCGTAGTGCTATCTTGAGGCATCAGAAAAGTGATCGTGCCATTGACCAACAAAAACCTGGTTTAAAGTCAATGGCGCAGCATGTCATTGTTATTTTAACAGCAAATTAGTCAAATGCACCTAAGCGAATGCACAGCACGTACACTCTATGCTTGTTACACACACACAGGGATGCCAGCAGCACACAAACATGCAAAAGATTAAAAATCTAAATTTTACGGTACCAATCCGACATCATAATAGCAATGCGCCAAGATACAAACGCGTCAGGCGGGATGTCCACTGGACACGTCAGATTTTAGTGCACATTACTTTTTACCGGATATGTGCATCGGACCGCAAGTCCGTTTCTCTCTTGTTGCGCTACTACTAGTGGGAACTTCAACTTTCGGTTGTACAACGGCATTGTGTCGCAACGCACAAGTTGAATAATTTGAATGTATGCGACACACAAAGCGCACTGCATCGCAAGCCCGCAAGGCAAACGGATCTTTGGGGATTTCTCCATTGACAATGAATTACTTCCGGCGCAACGCAACGCATTCAAGGTGTCCAGTGAATATCCCGGCTCAGACTCTTAAAGGGAATGGGAGATGACACTCTGATTGGTTTATTGCATGATACGCCCAAAACACACCTATGAATTAATGAAGACACTTTCCGTGGGTGGGCCCTTCTGAAGCATGGACCCTTTTTTCTGCCGTCAAACTAGCAAAAGTGGATTTGGACACGCCCAAAGCACACTTGCTACATGCGCTTCACGCTGTGCGCTTAGATTGTTAAAATAGGGCCCAAAGTGTCACGATTTTGTATATATGTAGTAGGCATGACGCAGGTACATAGTTCTAATGATGTTTTATAATAATTAAGGCACAACACGGCGCATACCTAGTTAATTAACAAGCAACAGGTTGCAAACACAGGAAACACTGTTGAACAAGACCAACAATTAACTAGATACACTAGGAATAATGTTGGGCATAACAAACAGTAAGTACAGTAACACATCAGAGACAGAACACAAAACGTACAGATACTGGCGACACATAGCAGCACCACATGAGACACACTGACTGTATACAATGATTGACACTGAATAGGGGAAGCAGAGGGAGTTAAATACATGTTCTATTTAGATAAGGGGAAACTGGTGTGTGTAATGGAGACAAAACAAGACAAGGCCATTGGCTGATACAGGAAATTTAATGTATAGTCCAGGAGAGATGGAAACCATGACAAAAAGCCTATTCATTCCCAAAAGGGCTCAAGACACAGTTGTCTTGTGTATGCTGTTTCACATTCAAACCTTGCCCCCAATAGGCCTATGTAGGCTACGGGTCAAGTGAACGTGCAATTCATGTAGGCCACTTCAAATCACCCAACATTGCTGAGTCTATACGCAATAAAAATGGAATGAAATGTATTATGAAGTTGAGTGGATGGAAACGTCTGAAAGCCACGAATTTGGAAATGCCGCCATATTGTGGACACGGATGGCAATAAAATGAACCCTTAAAGTCAGAGTCCTGGGGGTGTTCTAGATTTACTTTTTAATTTTATTAGAAAAAAAAGCAATACATTATTGATTTTAAATAAATAGCTAGCCATTAGTTTTAATGTCACCACTGGTATTGGATAAGTATTACAGCAAGCCTACATTATATTATTTATATATTGTACATTGTATTTTGCATATTTTTGCACCTGCACATTTTTCTTTTAAGTAATATTTTTTCTATTACAATTGATTTCCACAGAATTAACATATGGAAATCTAATATAAAAACTAAATAGGACATGATTACCTTCTTTCTTCTACTCTCCCTTCTTCACCCCCCCACAGGTAACGGAGTCTGTCCAGCTGACTCCTCTCCTCCTACGCCTTCCATCTCGTCACCCAGGCGACAGCAACCTGGCAAACCGGTCAATGGGCGGGCACGGAAAGGCAGCCGATCTGGTTCTCTGCTGGGTCATGGGGCTGGTTCTCCCAGACCTTCCATTACCCGCCGCCCCAGTACCGTGGTAGAGGGCCTGGAGGATGATGGCAAGCCACCTAGAGACTACCTAATCCTGGCTATCCTCTCCTGCTTCTGTCCCCTCTGGCCCATCAACATTGTGGCTCTTGTCTTCTCTGTTATGGTCAGTTCAAATTATTTGCAATATGTTGTTTACTCTGTGAAAGATTGGGCGTGTTTGCATGTGAATGGATGGCTGTATTTGTGCCATCGTTTATCTGCAAATATTTGTTAATTTTGATAAAGTATACTTTAGACAAATCCTTTATCGGATTGTTTTTTAATGAAAACAACTTTGTTAATTTTGATAAAGTATACTTTAGACAAATCCTTTATCGGAATGTTTTTTAATGAAAACAACTTTGTTAATTTTGATAAAGTATACTTTAGACAAATCGTTTATCAGAATGGTTTTTAATGAAAACAACTTTGTTAATTTTGATAAAGTATACTTTAGACAAATCGTTTATCAGAATGGTTTTTAATGAAAACAACTTTGTTAATTTTGATAAAGGATACTTTAGACAAATCCTTTATCGGAATGTTTTTTAATGAAAACAACTTTCTTAATTTTGATAAAGTATACTTTAGACAAATCCTTTATCGGAATGTTTTTTAATGAAAACAACTTTGTTAATTTTGATAAAGTATACTTTAGACAAATCCTTTATCGGAATGTTTTTTAATGAAAACAACTTTGTCAATTTTGATAAAGTATACTTTAGACAAATCCTTTATCGGAATGGTTTTTATGAAAACAACTTTGTTAATTTTGATAAAGTATACTTTAGACAAATCCTTTATCAGAATGTTTTTTAATGAAAACAACTTTGTTAATTTTGATAAAGTATACTTTAGACAAATCCTTTATCAGAATGTTTTTTAATGAAAACAACTTTGTTATATTTGATAAAGTATACTTTAGACAAATCCTTTATCGGAATCTTTTTTAATGAAAACAACTTTGTTAATTTTGATAAAGTATACTTTAGACAAATCCTTTATTGGAATGTTTTTTTAATGAAAACAACTTTAGAGTCCATCAATTGTAAGCAAATCTATGTTGACATTGCCTGACTCCTACACTGCCGGAGCAGCCGTTACCATTGCTGCAAACACTGCCCTGCCTAAGCTTTTTGAACCGCCGCACATAAGTTTATAATTGGTCTAGTTATGTAAGTATACAGGGAATTGGATGCATGTTTAAAGAAAAAAACGTATGTTAGGATTTGAGTAGAGCCGACAACCACAGCTGAATGAAGTAAGAAAGAGAATATTCTTTCTCTGTAATAAATAGTACATTTCTTGTATGCTATAATATTGTCAATGAACGATATATATAGTTATTGTCCTTAATAGTAAAGACAGTGGCCTTATCACAGCATTTACTAGAATTATAAATGTAATCTTACTTGATTTCCCTCCTTTGGTGAAGGGATTTAGTACAAATGTGATGTTATCGTAGGAGTAGAACTGAGACAAATATGAATTTAAACCAAATAAATGGTAAAAAATGGTAAATGGACTGCATTTATAGAGCACATTTTTCTGACCAACAATGGCCACCAAAGCGCTTTACATTGCCTCACACTCACCCATTCATTCACACACCGACGGTGGTGTCAGCCATGAAAGGCACCAGCCAGCTTGTCGGGAGCAACTGGGGTTAGTTGTCTTGCTCATGGACACCTCAACACTTTGTCAGGAGGACCCGGGGATCGAACCACCAAAAACGGCAGTGTCCATTTGATACTGCATTCAAAGATTGATAGGTGGATGTGAAATTATGAAATGAGAAGTCCGGGAACAGAACCAGACAGAACATGAAATGGGGCTCAGATCCCTGAAACCGTGGCTATAGCCATCAGGCAGGAGACCTTTACAATTAACATATCTGCTGACCTATTTTGGCAGGTAAGGGTGGAAGGGAAACCTGATTTGTATCTCTGTCAGATATTACAAATACTGACCCTGAATCCTTGGAGAAAAGGCCAGGAGTTGTCCTACACCAGGAGGAACCCAGGGCCCACTGCACCAGCATAGGTTCTGACGATGGGTCTGAAGACTTTATCCTGGAACATATCAGCAGTCAGGGTAACGTTGGCTAGCACGTTAAGGTTTGTGCGACCCTCCAAGGATATGTCTCTCCAGACCTGACCCACCACCAAACCGGTCATGCTGGATGTTGTTTTAGGCAGCAAAGTGTTCACATAGGCATCTCTAGAATCTTCCACATCTGTCACACATGTGAACCTGCTCTCATCTGTGAAGAGAATGGGGCGCCAGTGGCAGACCTGCCAATTCTGGTGTTCTCTGGCGAATGCCAATTGAGCTGCATGGTGCTGGGCTGTGAGCACAGGTCGCACTAAAGGATGTTAGACCCTCGTGCCACTCTCATGGATACTTTTTTTAGTTTGGTCAAAAACATGCACACCAGTAGTCTGCTGGAGGTAATTGCATTCCCTCTGTAGTGAACTGGTGTATTGTGAACATAAATATAATTAGAAAAAAATACTTTGCTTTTTTGCTTAAAGTTTAGGGGCAGAGGTATGCAGTAACCATTTGAAAATAATTTATTTGACATTAACAATTTTAACAAATTTTATTTGGGTAAATAATATGCAACATAATAATCTGGCAGGTTCAAATGGTCCATTGATAATTTCAGCCCCTAGCGCCTACTAGGGAAAAAGCAGAAACAACATATATTTTATTAACCTTCATACAGAAAAAAACAAACTTAGACTATCTTACAGTTGTGCACTGTGATACAAAAAAATAAAAGTACTATTAAAAAATAGTATAAAAACAGAATCCAAGGAACTAAAGCAGAAATGAAGCATAAATCTAATTTACATTAAAAACAGAAAAACAATAAAAACAAACATTAAAAGAAACATTCACAGTTAACAATAAAAATGAAATATAACAGACATTTTGCTTACAGGAAATCAAACCTCTAGCTTTTGCTCTGAGTATCATTCCATGAGTGCATAGTATTCAAACCCAGTTTTACCTAACTCAGAGTGAACCCGTGCAGTCTCTAGTAATAAAATGTCCTGAGCCCGAGTCTGATATATAATATATACTGAATTTGTTAATTTAAGGCTTCACTATGTAACGTTCTATTCATTTGTCCTGTCGGCCCGTATTTTACATGTATTTTTAAATATTTTATTTATGTAGAGTACACTGAACAAAAGTATAAATGCAACACTTTTGTTTTTGCCCCCATTTATCATGAGCTGAACTCAAAGATCCAAGACTTTGTCTATGTACACAAAAGGCCTGTTTCTAAACTGAATTGTTTGTGATTCCTTAGGCTGCGGAGCTAGCCGTGGTGCTGAATCCACCTGTTGTGTCTTTTAATCACTGCGTGGGAGTTGTCAGTTTTGCTGCCTCAAAACTTGCAACATCTGTGTATTTGTGCTGTGTGATGAAACTGCATATTTTAGAGTGGCCTTTTATTGTGTGCAGCCCAAGGCACACCTGTGCAAAAATCATGCTGTCTAATCAGCATCTTGATATGCCACACCTGTGAGGTGGATGGATTATCTTGGCAAAGAAGAAGTGCTCACTAACACAGATTAAGACAGATTTATGAACAATATTTGGGAGAAATTGGCCTTTTGTGTACATAGAAAAAGTCTTAGATCTTTGAGTTCAGCTTATGGTAAATGGGAGCAAAAACAATAGTGTTGTGTTTATACTTTTGTTCAATTTATATATGTTTTTACTGGACACAGGAATAATACAGGGACAATATAACAAATTTCTGAAAATACACATTATTATTTTGTCTATAATATGCATTTGTTGCTAGTTAGATTGTGAAATGTCGATTTTGCTATTCTACTATTTTCTGTATTTTGTATTTTTTAAGTTGATGTTTTCAACCTTTGGATCCAATATGAAAATTCCTAACATTTACCATGGCAAATTGTTTTTTTGCGGAAAAAAAGTTTTGGAATATTGCATTGTATGACTTCGACAATTGACTAGTGTGGACTTCACTGGAAAATGGGAAATAAACAGAGGTATGTACACTGACTGATTTGTTCAAATTCGCTGTGTTCATTATAAGGAATCACTGCACATGTATATGGACTAGTAATGACATTACAAACACGTTTAGAGGCTCAAAGCACATTTTAAAACTTAAATTACGTAAATGCGTAATGGATGTATACTAGAGCAAAAAAAATACGGTTTTGGCAATACAGAGTTATTCTCGCTACCGACAGCACTTCAGATATGCAAACAACAGAGCTCTGTTTTGAAATCGCCCGGAATTCTTGTTTAAAACATAATTTTTGTGTTTTTTTTTAATTTTGTAAATGTTAAATAGCTTGGTAGTTTCTGTAAAACAGCCTTACAAACCAGCCAATAGACCTTCTAAAATTCAAAGAATCCCCGCAACTGCAGTGTATAGCAGGCAATGATGCGTGCGATAGTTTGTCCAGTAATAAAGCACAACGCAGCATGATGTTGATACTGCTTCAAAATGTTTCAATCCTGATGTTGACCCATGCATATACAGTATAGTATATAACCATAATCAAGCACTGATATAAAAGTGTCCTGTACAATTTCATTTCTATGCTGTGAGGACAGACATGATTTATTTCTATAAAAAAATATTATTTATATTATTTATACATGTTCTAAAACAGACCCATCTACTGTAGTCATTTTAAGACTTGGGGGTATGCAAGATATAGTGGGCTCAGTTGCTGCATTGCAGGACAGTGTACATTAGGGCTGCACGATATTGGAAAAAAATTACATTGCGATATTTTGTTTCCAAACGATATATATTGCGATATTGCAAGCCATCAATGTAGGCTACAGTCAATAATTACCATTCCATGATACTAAAAATTTCACTAATAAACAAGCTTCATTACAAGTGACAAAAAGATCACTTAATATTTTATTACAAAATTAGACCAGATCTCTGTAAACAGAAAAGCAGTACACATTTTTATATAAAACAGCAGCTTTACACCAACTCCCTGATTGGTTTATAAAAATATAACTGAAAATAAATGCTTTTTATAAAATTAACTTTTCGTTTTTAAGTCAACTTTTCTTAGCCAAAGTGCCAAAGTAAAACAGTGTTGGAAAATCATCATAATCATGGCTAAGCAAATGCGACATGTAATGGCAACATATCTTTACGATATGAAACGTTATTGCGTTTGTTATTTTTTCTGTCGTTGACAGCCTTTCTGGTAAGGTGTCACACTAGCAAAGGCATCGCAAATAGTGTTTTGTTTTGTTTGACATCGAGATTTGATTTTGTATTTGTCGTAAAGAGCTTTGTTGTGCCGTTTTAAATGATCAGACAAATGGGTGGTTTTTCCTTGTTTTGTGGCCACAACTTTAACACTCCAGACAAAGTACCTGTTTTTGCTCAACATCCTACTTTTTGTAGCCAAAATAGTCCCAAAGATTTTGACTTTCTTTTCGGTAGGAAACCATCCTTTTTTTCCTGCGTAATGCGTATCCTCTTCGTCACTCATCTTTCGCTAGTACGGGACTGCCAGTGACAGAGAATGTTGGCTGTGAGCAGCGGCACAACGAACCAATCACAGCAAACCAATCACTGTGCAGGCATGCGGAGCGTGCATGTCACCCCAGCAACAAACCATACAACAAACTTGTGTAAACTGCATGTTACCCATGGTGCTACCTATACTGTCATTGATGTGACTATCGCACATGCGCACATCGCGATGTCGATGATAAAACACAACATCGTTCAGCCCTAGTGTACATCATGATAGTCATGGGTTCGAACCTGACTATGGGTTCTCTGACTTTCACCAAACCTCCTGCATGAGGCAGCGCAAATTGGCATAGCTCTGCCCGGGATTTGGTATAGATAAATCAGATTATCTATCCGGCCACACCACTCTCCAGGGACTCCTTGTGTCCAGATCGGGCAATTGTATAAAGAATTTATGTTGGATGAACAGTGCAAAAAGAATCGGTGGCTGGATGACATGTGGTTGGATGAACCATGTGTGCGCCCGGCGCCATCCCACAGATCTGTGCAAGGAGATGTCGAGCTGCCAACAAGGCAGGGTTAGTGAAAATTGGGAAACATAAAAGACTTACCAATTGTAGTTTATTGGCTCTGGAAAACACCATATACTTAGTTTTACTAGCATTTAATACAAGCCTTAATGCATTTTGTAGCAACTCAAAATCAATTTGTAGGAGTGTCAATTATTGAGCAAGGGATGGGGCTACTGCATAAAGTAGAGTGTCATCAGCATAAAAAAGGTTTTTACATTTTAGCACATTGTTACAGATATAATGTATGTACACAGTAAACAATAAAGGACCCAAAATTGAACCCTGTGGGACTCCTTTATGAATATTACCAAAATCAGAAAAACTAAAAAAAAGAAAGAAATGTATTTTTTGCCCATCACCATCAGTTGCCTGTGATCTATTGCTAAGATCATTCTGGAACCATGCACAAGCATCTACAGCTACTCCCAATGAGTTCAGTTTTTTAAGCAGCAGCGAACTATCTACAGGGCTGGCTCCTCTTACAGACGAACTAGGCGGTTGCCTAGGGCACCACAATAGCAAAAGGCCCTCAAAAGCGCCCCAAAATATGTATATAATAGTACAGTGCCTTGCGAAAGTATTCAGCCACCTTGAACATTTTGACCTTTTTCCATATTTCAGGCTTCAACATATTGATAGAAAACTGTATTTTTTGTGAAGAATCAAAAAACAACTGGGACACAATCATGAAGTGGAACGAAATTTATTGGATATTTCAAACTTTTTTAACAAATAAAAAACTGACAAATTGGGTGAGCAAAATTTTTCAGCCCCTTTACTTTCAGTGCAGCAAACTCTCTCCAGAAGTTCAGTGAGGATCTCTGAATGCTCCAATGTTGACCTAAATGACTAATGATGATAAATAGAATCCACCTGTGTGTAATCAAGTCTCTGTATAAATGCACCTGCTCTGTGATAGTCTCAGAGGTCCGTTGAAAGCACAGAGAGCATCATGAAGAACAATGAACACACCAGGCAGGTCCGAGATACTGTTGTGGAGAAGTTTAAAGATGGATTTGGATACAGAAAGATTTCCCAAGCTTTAAACATACTAGTGTTAACTTATTCACTGTATTTGCCTGCCACTCTGTATACTAATTCAATCTACCTCTGAATCTCTGATTTCTTTGCACTAATTGTACATGTACATCTACCTCATTCAAATTTGACTGTATTTTTTTATCTTTATTCCTTACTCTACCCTTTGTCTAATTCTTGTGTATTTGTATTTGTATGTAACACTGTCTGTACTTGCACCTTTTTGCTTTATCTTGGCCAGGTCGCCGTTTTAAAAGAGAAATTGTTCTCAACGTGCCCACCTGGGTGAAACATTTAAATAAATGTTAAATAAAAATAAAATAAAAAAACATCACAAGGAGCACTGTGCAAGCGATAATAATGAAATGGATGGAGTATCAGACCACTGCAAATCTACCAAGACCCGGCCATCCCTCTAAACTTTCAGCTCATACAAGGAGAAGACTGATCAGAGATGCAGCCAAGAGGGCCATGATCACTCTGGATGAACTGCAGAGATCTTCAGCTGAGGTGGGCGAGTCTGTCCATAGGACAACAATCAGTCGTATACTGCACAAATCTGGCCTTTATGGAAGAGTGGCAAGAAGAAAGCCATTTCTGAAAGATATCCATAAAAAGTGTTGTTTAAAGTTTGCCACAAGCCATCTGGGAGACACACCAAACATCTGGAAGAATGAAACCAAAATATAACTTTTTGTCAACAAGGCGTAACAAGGCGTAAAAACAATCCCCACTGTCAAACATGGTGGTAGCAGCATCATGGTTTGGGCCTGCTTTTCTTCAGCAGGGACAGGGAAGATGGCTAAAATTTATGGGAAGATGGATGGAGCCAAATACAGGACCATTCTGGAAGAAAACCTGATGGAGTCTGCAAAAGACCTGAGACTGGGACGGAGATTTGTCTTCCAACAAGACAATGATCCAAAACATAAAGCAAAATCTACAATGGA